>PYAF01004516.1:155463-197931 GCA_007407185.1 Glycine tomentella | reverse complement strand
ATACAGAAGACAATAATAAGAACCAAACAAAAATCTTAAATTCAATCATACCTCTGTGCCTCTTCACAAGACGGTATGCATGCTTTTGAGCTTCAGCCAAGTGGTTTTCAAGCTCAAAGATGTAATGTTTCATTTTTTCATACTCAGGATCTGATTCTTCTACTGGCTTCTCTTTCCCAAGGACAACATCACTGACTTTAGATTGCACATCCTGTCAAAATTCATATAAACAACAAATAAGAAACCTGGATGGACAGCACACTCAACCAGATAGGTTAGCAATAGCAAATGTCTACAATAGAGGAAAATTGCAATCTGAGAGATTGTTTACATTGGATGTATTCATATCCAAGGAAATGATCCGAGAGTGAAATACTGAAGTAGCAGAATTTCACAATAATGTAGCAAAATGCAACGATCAAGTACTAACAACAGGATATATTTCAGAGGTGTTTCCAGGACAAAGCTAAAAAAAAAGGTAATCTCCAAGTTCATTGCTCTATTGTTTGGGTCTACATATCATCCATGACAAGCTGATTTGTTAGAGAGCATATCAACAACAGTTTCAAGTCAGCTAGCTAACTTTGTCTGAATTTATACTAAAAGAAGAAACTCAGTAGTGACTAGTAACATTCATTTATCCTTTCTGTGTACTGCATTCTAATAGCACCCTCTTTTGATTCTAAAACAAAGATAGTTGAATATGAAACTGAATTTCTAGACTCCATTAGAATAAATAACTCCCTTCCACTATCCCATAGTCTCTACTTTGCCTTTTCAGATATATATATATATATATATATATATATATATATATATATTCATTGAATAGTTTTCTTTTAATGATTTTAAATTTAAATTTACAAAGTCTAATTCCACACTGCTATTATCACACTTTCACAATCTTGTTTTCTTGAACTCATTAAAACAAATACTTTGAGCTTATTAATTAATGTGCAGGAATTTAAATTACATAATTTATTTCGAATATATATTATGCAGGCCATTGTGTTTGTAGCTTCTAACAGGATAAAAAAACAAGGCCAGATTGCCATGTTATTCAAGACAGGAAATTAGTGCGATTCAAATTACTCTCATTTGACAGATTTCAACCTAGCAGAAAAACCATCCACATTCCAAAACAACATTAGAACATGTCTTACCTTAAAAATCTGCATTAGATCGGCTGGTTTCTTCTTGAATATGCCAGTCTCGTGTGACCTTAATCGTTCCATTGTCTGCATAGTAAGTTTAATGAAATCAAGAAAAATCCTAGTTCTTTTCCTTCTTAAAAGTCAAATGTTAGAAAAAGAGCAGAAATTAAGCACTTACAAATACAATAGATACACCTACATTGTACATACAAGAGAAAGGAAAAAAAAAAACTAAAAGAAAAGAACCAATATTAATAACTCTCGCACGTTCCATATCCCACACTCTCCAGCATGATCAGGGATTATAAGGTACTTATGGAATCAGTGATCATAATGCATTATTCGGTTTTCTATATATCAATCATCCAATCACTAATATAAGCTACAGAATATGAAATCAAGCATTCCACGGTCAATTAAGGAGACTCACCACCAAACTGAACAATTAATTTAGTCACAATGGTTAGTTTGAATAGAAGATTTAGACTAAAAAAATAGTGCAGTAACATAGCACAATGATAGAAACAGGAGAAAAAAAAAGTAGAAAGAGCAAAAACGTGAATCATATCTGGAATAGATACAGCTTCACAGAGGAATAAAGTCTACTGAGAATGAGGCATCACCTCTTCCTCTGCCTGCAAAAACAACCTCAGGTCCTCACTTTGTTGAAGTTCATGATGTGATGCTATCCTATTTACAAATACATCCAATGCTTGCCGCCTCATTTCAATAAATTCAGCACTGAAACGAAATTTCTCTGCAATGGCAAACCAAAAGTGAAGCCCAAATAGAATTTTGGATGGCACCATGTTTTAAGTTTCCATTCAATAAATTGAAATAAAAATGCAACAGTTTATGACAGGAATTTTGGATGACTATCCACATTCAATTTCAACAGCAATATATCAAGTCTACAATGAATATTTTATAAGCATAATGCATGGCTTCTCTAGGATCTCAATCAGCTTAGACTAGCCATATAAGTGATGAAGTCTCATTGTTAATTGAACCACCAATTAAGTACACTATTAATCGTGCCAAACATTCCAGATCACAACATAAAACAAATAAATAAATTCTGAAAAGAAAGATTTTATTATAACATAGATCAAACAGGAGAACTAAGATACTAATTCAGGCTACTAAGCTCCACCAGAAACCTGAATGACCATGGAAAATAGACAAGAAATAAAGCAGATGACAAGATACCCCCAAAGTTAAAATTCTTAATAAAAAGAAAACTATGTTAATATTTTATTGTTTGACAATGTGAAAAGCAGTATGAAAAAATACAACAGTTTTCCTTAGTCAAGATGTTTCTGTTACAATAAATGAAAAGGCAACAAAACTTCTGAAAAATAACATAAGCAGGAAGATAGAGCACTGAACAAGTATCAAGGTAGCATCAGCATAAGAATTCCAATTACAGTAGCTACCTTCTAACTATTATTAAACACGCAAGAAAGAGTCCTGCTAGATGTTACCTACAGCACTTTTCTCTGGAAGAGGGGGAATGAAAATGCCTTTGTACTTATCAAAAAGGCGATCACGTAACCAGACAAAGTCACTGTAACGTCGGATGACAATCTTCTCAGGTCCTTGGTATTCAGGAAAATTTGTCTGCCAAATTGTTTCAGGTGGTTAGATGAACATGGAAGATGTTTAACGTGAAACATCTCCCCCGTGCATTATAGGGGTGATAGAAAAAACTAATGAAAGAAACTATCTTTGCATTGAAAAATAAGGGAGTAATAAGAGAACACCTAGCTAACAAGTGCCCTAGGACACCAATTTAGAAGTATACATCTTATTAAATGCTTCCAATTACTTAAAGAGCAAGTATTTGTGCGCAAGGTTGTCAAACTCAAGAGTTTACTTAATATAAAATAATATTAAAATACCTAAAATATAATCCTAAATCCCAAAATTATACTGTAAACTTTGCAAGATTACTCTGCAATATACTGTCAATTCTCAAAATTTTAAATGCTGAAATTAATACTCCCAATATTTCAGTATTTCTCAGACATGAAAATATACTTCAAGTAAAGACAAATAACACCATATACATTAGAGAGAGATGAAACAGACAAAAATCAGGGAACAGTGAGAACAGAAGAGAGACAGCTAGAAAAGAGACGGGAGATAGAGAGAATAGACCTTCAATGGATGATGATCGGAAGAGATGGAAGTTGAATCAAAGGAGCCTTCACTGAAACGGAGATGGAATCGCGAGAGATATTGAAGGCTGAAGCAATGTTTTTGGGTGTTGTGAACCAGATGGAAATTTCTAGAGATAAGAGAACTAAGATGCCCTAACGTTTTCTGTCTAAACGCAGCTCGGAATGGCCCCAAACACGTGTCACTTTAGGTGAGTTTTTTTTTCCCAAATGCACTTGCCAACTCACCCCTATAATCGCGAGTTTGAGCAATTTCGCACGAGCTCACTAGAGTTTACCCAAGCCCACCAGAAACAAGTTTGTTTGCGAGTTGAACGGATTAATGGCTTCAAACTCATAAACTCGTCAATTTTACAAGTTCACTCACAAATTTGACAACCTTGTTTGTGTGTGTTTCCCATGTAATAAATGCTTTATTTCCAAAAGAAAAAACTTTATTCTTTTGTTTCCTTCATTACTCTAGCATTGAAAGTTTATAAATACCTGCCTAATGAATTTCATATAGACCATTTAAAGTGATAGATAACATTTACAAAGTAGACTCAAGCAAAATAAGAATCAAAGCGACGGAGCACATGATTTCAGCTAATAAAAAATTGTCCATCATCCTAAAGAATTAAACCTTCTCTGCTTCTGGAAAACCAAAAGCAATTTTTTTTTCTTAAAGGTCTTTATTCCATTCACTCAGTGCTACAAGCAGTAACCAAACTAGAGCTCACATCATCAACCAACAAGCACAATCCATCTTAATTCATAATTGTAACTTCCCCTGGACCATGCATTTAGGGGCCACACCCAAACCTTTGGAATGTTCTACTTCATCACACTCATGATTCGGAATCTCAAATCTCAAATCACCGGCCGTTATTCGCACTTTAAGGAAGGATACTTGCCCATACAGGTAATACGGGAGAGCGAGAGAAGGATCCCTATTAAAGGTGGTATAGCACTATTAGCAGCACACACCCCGGGCACACACAATTCTTTCATTCTCTCCTCCTATGGAAACTTCCCATTAACTTTGAACATCCAAATACCTTTTCCTAGTACCCACCCTAATGCTGAAAAAAAGTCCAACACAACACTCTCGGGGAGTGCAATCAGTTATAGGGAGCAAAGGAGAAGCTCTATGAACTACCCTCAGCAGCAACAGGAGAATGAACCACAACAACAACCAATGCATAAATGCACATTACTATTCACTAAAGCCATCAATTTCTCTAAATCACAATGCAACAATTCCAATCATCACAATCCTTCGGAAACGGGTCGCTACTTAACTACATTCACTGAAAACAGATCGATGACTCCTGAAAATATAATCGCGGCACGAATATCAATGCATCGATCATCGAAAAATCCCCAAAACTAACCCTCACTCATTCCTCGGCAAAAATCAATCACGCAAAACCCCGAGATTCCACGATCTCGTCTTCCACACTCTTCGAAATTAACAACCGCGGTCGAAGTTGAGTTTCATTGAAGCGAAACTCCAGCAACCTCCGACAACACGCAAAATTCAAAACTCGACTTAGATTCAACGAGAAACTTCCAAACCAAAAACAAATAAATAAATAACAGAGAGCGAAAGAAAAGTGAGAGTAAGTGAAAGATTGCAATACTTTGGTGATGACGCGGTAGGAGATATAGGCTTGGACGCCATTGCCGAGCTTAACAGGATCGGTGACGGAGACGGAGAGAAAAGGTTGCGACGACGAAGACGGAGATCTAGGGCTCTGCGAGGAACCGGAGAGAGTTCTCTGCTGTTGTTGGTCCATACCGCAAAGTAACCGTCAACATGTAAACACACAAAAGAAAAAGGTTGAGAAGAAAGAAAGAAAAGAGTGTGAGGGTGGTGGTGCTCGGTATTTGTGAATTAGAGCGGGGGCAGAACTGTAATTACCGGGGGGTTCATGTTCATGGTCGTTTTGGAGGCCAGCGAGTATCGCAGTGGCACCGCAGAGAAACGTGGTTTGTTGAAGAGAAGAGAAGAGTGAAACTGGTTGCCGTTTGGGGAGTTGGATTTGCCGGCTACACTATTCGATCGGGCCCACGGTGGGTGGCGGGGCGGGTACATGCGCGGGTCAACTTGTCCTATTTTTACGCATACTCTATCTCCAAATAAAATAAATACTACTGATGTTTTCTTTTCTGATAAAAAAAATGGTTGAACGCAATTAAAAATTAAAAATACTGATATTTAATTTACTTAAATATATTTTTATTCTATTATCTGACATTTTCAAATTTTAATGTTTAATATTTATTATTATCACTTAATTAATATGTAATATTTTATTAATTTATCATATTACTAATCAATGAATCGAGATTAACAATAGATATTAAAAGTAAAAACTTAAAAATATCAGATAACAAAAATTAAACTTCTTTAATTTAAATGTTTGAAGAATTTCAAGTTTATTATTCAATAATAAAAAAATATTTGATAAAATAACATTATAATTTATTTTTTCTTTGTGGAGATTTCGACTCTGAATCCGAACAACGTTATTGGGAGACAACAATATTTTTTTTTCCATCTTTGACTACAACCAAACAAAGAACAATCAAATATTCTTTTACTTTATCTTTCCTCGGGAATCAGTCCGTCCAAAATCATATGAAACAAACGAATCATCATGCTCTAAATAATTATGGAAAATGATAAAGATCGAAGGTAATAAAGAATTTGTTAAGCTGAAGTTTAACAGAAGTCGATATATATATATATATATAAATTTTTTATTTTAATCATAAGTGAATTTACAATCATAGATTAAGTTTAATATTTATATTAATATCATATAAAATTAATTAAAAATACTTATAATTATAAACTAGTGTTAAATCCTGCTAATTAATACGGAGGTAAGGAGTTTTGATAATTTGCATAAGATATTAAATTTAAATTTCAATATCATCATTATATTTATATACAACAAAAAAAGTTATGTTGAATAAAAAAATCTATTTTCTTAAACATATAGCCTAAATTTTTTATCAGATTTTAAAAATATTGTTAAAATGGTTTTAACCATTGAAGTTTGATGCTAAGCTTTTATTTATATATATATATAGAGAGAGATGATATCTACCTGAAAAATAATTTTATTCGAATTGAATATAATTATTGTGAAGGATAAAACTTTTCTATAAAATGTTTAATGTAATTATATATTAATGTTAGAATTAGATACCATGAACTAAAATATAACATTTATGTGTCAATTAATTTACTAAAAAAAATTTACAAATATCATTGTCATAAACATTTCTGTCATAATTATTATGGTCGTTGCTGTAATCACTATTACGATAGTCAATCGCTTTCATTACCAACATGATTGTTGTTGTTAGTGTCACCACCAACATTCATGACAGCGACAGTCATGTTGATAACGTAGTCATGATGACAATCATGGTGGTAGTAATTATAGTTATAGTGGTGACGATCTTGACGTAAATTAAATTTTTAAAATATTTGATTTTTGATTTAATATATCTTATAGAGATTTCAAGGTTAAATGGATTTTAATTTGAATTTAAAATGTTTTAACCATAATGTTTCATTTTAATCTAACACTTGAAATTAATCATTCTAATTCTCATATAAAATAGTCATTCTCATATGATAAGTCATATATATATATATATATATATATATATATTACCAAAACATATTTATTTTGTAATTAAAATTTATAGTAAACAGATTTTGTAATTTATAAACTAATTATTAATTTAAATACATAATAAATTAATATGTTTTAATGTATAAATTCTGGATTTTTAATGAATAACTTGTGATATTAACAATTTCTTTTAAAAACTATTGAAACTTAATTTAAAAATAAATATAAAAGAGAGTATATTGAAAAGGATTAAAAAAATTAAGAAAGTCAAGTATATATATTAAGACAAAATAAAAGTAATTTGATATGGTTAAGAAATATATTTTTTTAATAATTGTGAGAGTAGTGTTTGAAATGTATATTTAAAGGAGTGATAAAAAACTATTGAAATGTTTAGAACAAAAAAGTAACTCTCATTCTCTAAATTATTCTCTAGAGTGACTTTTATTTCCTGAAATTTTCTAGAGTGACTTAATTATAACATAAATTGAGTAATTCTTTTACTTTCTATTTGAAAATCCGTTTGAGCTGTTTTGAAATTATAAGTAATCATTTTCTTCCGTGTCAAATAAATATTCCAACAAAATTAAAAACAAATGAGATGAGATAAATCAGATAAAAATAATAAGATCCATTAACTTAAAATTATTTTAATTTAATCAGAAATTTTAAATTTAAGTGTTGAATATATATATTAAATATTTAAAGAAAAAATTTTATATTCATAATACTCCTACAAGATTCAGGATTGTCTACCATAAAAAATACGTATTTTCTATATAAAAAAAAAATGTTCAGATAAGAACGAAAATTAAGATTATTGTGATGACTGAAGAGTGAAGAAAACGGGTCGAACAAAAACCCGCCCCATTTGACAGGTTTGGGTACCGATAGCGAACTATGCAATACTCCGATCCGAAAGCATTACGTGGGACTTTTCGACCAATAAGGTTTTACCTCTGACGTATTTGATGATGAGGTGTCACGGGCTCACACTCTGCATGTTGCATTCAATCTCTATATATGTATTTTTATTTTTATTTTTACTTTTAATAATTGTTAATAATTCTATTTTTTTACAATATTTTTCTATTAATCCTATTATTTTATATGGAAATATTAAATATACTTTATATGTTAAGATATTAAGTATATTTATTTTTTATTCACATTTTCTTTATAAATAATAGAAATATGTATAAAAGAATTTATAAAAAAAATATCGTTATTCTTATACTAGTACTTCTAACTGTACAACAAGAGATTCACCATAAAAAACAAAACAAAACAAAAACTGTACAACTACAGAATCAATTTACGTGGCAACAACCTCTTTTTAACTTGCTGCATTCTTCACGTGTTAGAAAGAGACGGAAAAATAAATAATGGTACACCTGATATACTTTTTATTAAAAAAAAAGAAAAGAAAATAAACAAAAATATTTTTAAAATATATTTTAAATTTTTATTCTTTTTACTTTTTACTTTTTTTTTCTAAAGCAAACAGACAATGTACACTAGATTCAATAAATGTTTAATTTTCTACTTTTCTGTAATAATTGCTATTATTATCTTATTAAGCATAAGCATGAAATAGTAATTAAAATAATTTAATTTTATTATACTTTAATTTTGGTATATTTGAATCAGAAATTAGACTATTGTTTAATGTTTTAAATCGTAGTCATTCTTTGTTTTTTTAAGGACCATTCTTTGTTATTTGATTGTTGGTATATGATATATGAGTGACTATGTAAATTTTAAATAACGCTTGTGATTTATGTTTTATCTAAAAATTTGACATACTTACCACCATTCAAAGTTCTTATGAAAAATATATTCTTAGCAGTTCTTAAGAATGATGTTAATACAAACAACTTATTTAAGGATGTTATATTTTTAATATGTAGTTGTTTATAGGGAAAAAAATTGACAATCAATTGAATTATATTTTTTATAATGAATATATAATATTATTATTTTTCTTTGTGAAGTCTCAGTACTTTAATGATATCAATGAATTATTGTTTCTTGAGATTATTTTTATAGGCTTCAATAAATTATCTATTGTGGGATCTATGTCTGATCAAATAATTATGTTATCTTCATTTTGTCATTTACGTAAGTGATAGTTTGTTGAGGAAAGATAGAGGAGACAAAGGTATAATACTTTTTTCTTTTCTCTTTTCCATTTTCCATTACTTGTATGGATGATTTTGTCACTGATGTTTTTTGTTTTTGTTTTTATCTTTTTATACTTGAAATTCAAATGTTAAAATAATTTGTTTAATAACAACACATTGAACGCTGAATAGTTAAATTAAACAAGTTTCATTGGCTTTAGACAACAACTTGTAAAAGCATTAGTCTATCAAGTATGTCTATCAATGTATATTTAAAGGATTTGTACCATATTATATCAAGTATGTCTTATTTCACTTCACATAAATCATTAGTCTATCAACAATTTTATTTTTATTGTCATCAAAATTATAGGTATGTTGGATCGTCCAAATACAACGTATTAATCCGTTTAGATCTAACAATAATATGTGTATGATTTATATTGTTTATCCAACCATCAGACGTGATTGCTACTTTTTTTTGGTTAAAATATTTATTGTGGATTAATATTAATTAATAATATTATATTATCTCTTAGTATCATCAATTGACAATTATTATCATTATTTTTTGTGCATAATTTTTTCTCTCTTAATTTGTAGTATTATAACTCATCTATCATGGATATAGTGATGCGGATTTGTGTGATTAGTTATACAATTATGCATGGTATAAATTATCAATTTTGTGATAAAATAATTTTCTCTTAATTTACATAATTGTAATATCGCCTATCATGGGTTCATTTATGTGAATTTTGTGGCAATATTTGGTCCCCCTGGTTTTCAAACTGTGCAATTCGTTAATTTATATGCTTTGACCATTATGTTTCTATAATTGACCATTTATTAGATGATGTGACACATTTTAAAATGAGTTTTTTGTGAAAATTTTAAAATGAGTTTATTAAAACATAAACATGATTATTGTTTAATTAATTTAATTAAGTCAAAATTAATTATAAAAAAAAAACCTTTGAACCACATCTCATTGCCATCTCTCTCGCCCTACCTTTGAAACCCATTCTCAACCTCACTTCAAACCACCAACTTTCTTTCCCTATAAAACAAGCCGACATTGGCTCATCATTGGAACCATGCTCTGCCTCTTAAAGCCACGACCTTTCCCCTTTAGACACCATCTCATCCAATGTTACACCGTGAGTGGCACATCCAAAGGAAAAGCCATATCAAAGCAAGATCAAGCCATGGTTAAGAAAAATTGATGTGGGTTTGCGAAAGGGAATGTTATTGAGGAATGAGGATATGAGGTTATGTACAGAAAACGTCACTTATGTAGTTAGTTTAGGATTTCTTTTTGGGAGGTTGAGGGAGTTGTGTTTTTATGAAAGAGAGATACGACAGTGGGATGAGTTTGTTAATCCTGACTTTATCGCCTATAGAGAAGAGTTTAGTGACTTCGACGACCACAAATTTGATGTTAACCTTGACCTGAATTCATGACGCTCCATCTTCACAATAGCTTCACCACTACCTTTGCTCCAAACTCTAAAAACTCCTCTCCTTTTAGTTCTAGTTATAGTTCGATGATAGCTATAGATGACCACATCTTGGTCATGCATGTGGCAAAAGATGGTGATGGTGATTTGCAGCGACAAAGGGTGATGGTGGTTCGTACAAAGGCAAAGGGCCACGTACAGTGGACATAGGCAGTGGATTTGCGATTTGGGACTCGTAGTGGCTCACAACTTAGGGATTTTGGTTCTTGATTTTGCGTTGCTGAGTTGCTTTGCTACTTTTATTTTTCTTTTGTTGGATTTTGTCACACAGATTTTTGGATTTGAGGTTTGAGAGTGACTAATTTATTGGAGTTAATGGGGTTTGGGGGATGTTTGGTGTTTGAGATGTTATCTAGATTGGTTGTTTATAGGATGATGGCTCTGAGCTAGGGTTCCACAAGAAGCAAACGGTCAAGAACATGGCCCTTTATGATTTGGGGAATCAATAATTCCTTTATTTTTTTTGTTTATTAATTAATTTAAATAAACATTAAGAAATAACTACATTTATATTTTAATAAACTCACATTAAATGTGCCACATCAACAAAAACATAATAGTCAACCCATAGAAATTAACGGAAGGATCAAAATCATGAAATTTGAAAACTAGGGGACCAAATGTTGCCATACAATTTTAGGGCGACCAAAATCGTCAAATTGGAAAATCAAAGGGACCAAAATTGCAATTAAAGCCTAGTAATTATTTTTGTGTAAATTAAATGATGCAATTGTGGATTATTTTAAATATTTTACGTCAAGTTAATCCAAAATCTGGATTAAATTTTCTATTGTCATGTTGTTAAAATGTTCACTTGCAATGAGTCATATTGATTTATGTTTGGAGCTTTTATCTTTAGATGACATTACATACTCTTTAAGTCATCAAAGCTCATTGGTCTTTTGCATAAAGATGAGTGATACTTTAAGGTTAGTTATGAAATTTTTAACCTTTTAACTTATTATATGATTGTATATATGGATAAATTGTTAATAAATTATTCTTATCCTTTTGAGATTATAAACATGCAATTATACATGATAGTGTTATTATTTCTCAAAACTCTCTAGTAGAACTCTAAAAAAATATTGTTTGTTATAAAATACTCTATTTTGTAATCATATTCTAACTCTGATTTTTAGTAGAAGTATGTTGCGCTTTATTAGTTCTTGAATTCAATTTTGATAAAAATATAAAAAAAAGTGTGCACTTTTGAATTCTTGACTCAATCGATGAAAGTAATAACTATGTTATTGTACTTTCTATCATGAAATTAATATCATGGTTCATACAAATATAAAGTTGTGTTTATCACATGCTAAGTTGAAATGTTGTTAAGCATATTTTGGTTTTCTTTGAACGTGATTATTGTTGAATATCATATTTTATTTGGCATAATTGTTGATAATTTGCATAGTTATATTATATTGATGATAATTACACCCCATCAATGTGTTATTATTGATATAATTTATTGAGATACAATGCACTATTTGTCCTACACTCATATCAAATATTTGTTTGAATGCCTATCAGTGTTGAATTTTTTTAATGATTAATTTTTTCTTGTGCAATATAGTATTATATTTCTTATTTATTGTGTTTTTATATTCTAGAAAGAGATGCCAACAAATAAGAATTTCTCTCTACTGAGACATGGTTTGGCTGTATTTATCTGGAACAATTTAACTCTTTTGAGTATGTGACAACTAACACTCATGTTTCATTGGTTGTTCTTTACTAGCCTCTTTGTCTAACATTTTTATTAATGCTGACATTTTTTAATTATTTTGAAATTTTGCATTTGTCTATCGCGATGCAAATTTGTTTAGTGAAATATTTTATAAAAACAAATTGTTATCAAGTGGGTAGTGGGCATACTATATCAGTATGACATTACTTGATGTGATTCTAGTGTAAGAAAGAAAATAGTTAAATTTTGTTTAACCCTTTGGATATTTTTTTCTTGAAATCATTAAGTCAATTGTTTTTCTTTATCAAGTGGGAAGATCTTACATATTGAAAGATATGTCCTATAAATGAAATTGTGTTTTTCTTTATGTTTGTCTTGATAAAATGTTTTCTTGTCACATACTATTTTGTGATCACCTTGTTATTGATTGTGTCATTTTGTTGTATGGATCTACATTAAGGATTTTGTGCTAGTCTCTTATAGAATATTGTTGTGTGTGATAACTCTCTATTATCCTATATTATGAATGGACAATTCTTATAAGAACTACATAGGAATCTCAAATTTGAAGAGATTAATTTCTCGGCCATATTTTGTATCTTTGTTGATGAAATTTCTGCAATTTTGTTAAAGTTATATGCTTTAATTTGGGATATATAGATAAACCTATGTCCATTGTAGTTTGTGATGAGAGTTAGAGACTATTTGTTGTTATGTCCTTAATATTTGTTAAGTATAGGTCTCATGTACTTCTGCTGCATATAACTAAATTTTTCAGACAAATGTGTGTGTGTGTATATATATATATATATTCTCATAATTGTAGTATTTTTGTTTATGTTTTGAGTGAGTAATTGAAAACTTGCAAATGATCCCATAATCTACTTCAAGATTAGTTTTTTTTTTCTCAGTCATGGTTACCTTGTTTAAGTGATTCTTCTGAGGGTCAATATTCTCTGAGGATTAACATGTGGTTAGGTATGAAACCATTTTGTAAAGATCTGTAATTGATAGATGAATTATATGTTGGGTTTCATATTCTCGTTTCTAACTACTTATCTCATTGATCTTATATTGCTTTAGTTATCTCTAATACTTCATTCTTTGAGAAAGAAAACAATGACTTTTGATTCATATTGAGTATTATCTTACATAGTTGTGATCCCACTATCATTAGAGTATTTCAATTATACTGGAATCTAATGAGAATTATAATCTAATTTTGGTATATTAAGGATTAGTGGCAGTATATAATCTTGTGTTTTGTCTTGAGACTTATCGAATTTGTATTGTCATGTATCGTTGTGCACATTTAATGATCATATAACATACTTTAAAGAATTTTGTTATTTATTCTTGTCCTATTGTGTTGAGATACATAAAATTCATTGTATTTTAGCATACGTCTTTATTGATGCTAATGCCATTTTGTTGGAAATTGAACAATTTAGTCTTTTGGCATGTAATTATCTTGTGCATCTCTTTTAGTCAAAATTTCAAATTTTGTTTGGTTGAAATTTATAAGTTTTGTAAATACAATCTTTTATCGAGTATGAGTCTTTACACTTTCAAGGTGTTTGTGATGATAGTACTCCTATCGAGTACAATGTTGCACCATTGAGATACTTATAAAATTTTATGTTTGGACCAATAATCTAAATGCATGCTCATGTTGACATTTTGTGGCCACATTAATCTAGAATATTGTTTTATTTAAGCTAGGTTTCTATGTTACCCAAGTAGTAAATTAATGGATTTTCTAATTGTCTTTGGATTTGCATAATCGCTTATTTTTAGAAACTGAGGTTAATTGAATGTCAAATATTTTAAGAGCATTTGTTGATTTAGTATGTATGTGATGACACTTGTTATTGGGCTATTGTGAATACTTAGATGCATGTGAATTGTGTTTTGACTTTTATAACTTTTAAGACTTAAAGTGATATGATGTTAAGAAAACATTTTGTAGATTCATCGACCAAAGGCTTAATGGTTGAGCTTTGAGAATATTGTTGCTCATATATGTTTGGTTAAGTCTTATGATGTTTTAGGTCAATTGGAGTTTGAAAACTCTCTCATGAGATATGTATAAGGTAATGTTATTTTAGTAACATATCTCTTGTTGCATTTCAGATGCTTGGACCATTATAACATATTTTGAGTATTGAGCTATGTTATTTTGTATACTCTTTTCTTGTGAGAAATATGACTATCTAGCGCTTAGGGTATGTATCCCTATCAGATATTATTTTGTGACGTTAAAGATTTTAGATTTCTCACATCGTTGTTGACACGTGATTGAAATTGTCATTCTAGCCTTGACGATTCCTATTTCATATTGTTGGTTAATACTCTCCAAGTGGGAGAATGTTAAAATATTTGTTGTGGATTAATATTAATCAATAATTATTATATTATCTTTTAGTATCATCAATCGACAATTCAAGAAAATATAATTATCATATGTATATTACAAATATTTTGATGGGATTCAGATAAGATTGACCATGTGATGTGTTGGGTCAATCATTAGTATATAGCCCATGTGAGAGATCCTACCTTTTGTTGGGGGATTATAAATTTGTTATATCATTAAGCAAATTTTCAGTCTATGGTTGTCTCTCTTAGTCACATTCTCTTTTACAGTTCCCTAGCAAGTAGGTAGAAATCCTTTCAAGAGTAATTATGGATTTCTATTGTCAAGTCACGCTCAAAGGGATGAATACAAATTTAGGTAAGTCTTCAATAACCTTCTATGTTTTTTCGTTATGCCCACATGCTGTAATTTGTATTTATAGACATTGTCTTATAATTTTTCATCATTTTTTCTTCCATATCTTTTTTAACTCATTAATCCATTCATGCATGTTTTTATATTCAACCTCCAAATGCACATACGAATTTTTGTAAGGTGTGAGGCACTTAATCGACAAGTTTATCCCAATAGCTTCAATTTTCAAGTCACGTAACAAAAAAAAAAGTTAAATTCATAGGTATGAGCTCATAAATTATAACATTCCTTACTGTTTCTATGAGCTTCTTAATCGTTTCATAAAATATTCACTATTTTTTTTGTTGTTTCATGCTTTTATTACTTCTCATAAGATCCACATTTGTAGATCTTAAACCAAAAGTAACATCTTTTATCCTTGCAGCTTTTTGTAGCGTCACACCTTATCAATGGATATTATTAGACCCCTCTGTTTATTGTCTAAATGGTTGCCTATCTTCCCATTCGTGTTGTGATTCAATGCTTTTTTTGTGTGGCTAATAGCCTTATTTGCTCATGATCATCTTCTTCATCATCTCGCAATGTAGCTTCAAATTCTTCTTTTCTTTTCTTTTTTTTAATGAATTTCATCATATTTTCCTTAACAAATGTCTTGACTTTAGGACAACTTACTACTTGACCTTTATCATGTACTATGTGTTACTTCAATCTAGTAATGCTTTCTTTATTATTTTGTGACAAAGTTTACATTCGACTTTATTTTTATTTCTTGCTACAAGTAGTCCAAAATCCCATCCAATATCAATGCTTAAATCACCTTCTAATCTTTGTGCAAAAAATTCTTTCACTTGGTAACATTGTGTATATAGCTATTTAGAATTTATGAAATACCAACTAAAAATTAAATTAAATTTCAAACTTAAGAGCAGTTTTTAATAGATTAATGTAAATAAAACTAAATACAAATAAGCTAATTAATATAGTATAAATACATATATTATAAATAAATAATTTAATACTATCAATAATCCTATTATAAAACACCACATGTACCAACATTATAAAGCACTTGTGCCACCATCTATTTCAAGCATTTTATCATACAGTTGAACCTGGTCAAAAGAAAAAGAAAAGGAAAAAGGAAACAACAAATCTGGAGAGAGAAAAAAGAGTGAGATTACTCTTTGTTCACCGTTGTCAGATCTAGCCAGAGGAAGGACATTGCTCTTCGTTTGTTGTTGTTAGATTTCATCGTGTCCGCTTCTTCTCCAACTTGACAATGAAATGGTTCATCGCGAGCACCAACGGGAAGTCCTTTGGCTAGTTGTAGAGGGAGGAGAGGTCGAGAGAGGCGAGTGATCAACATTGCAAGGAGAGCACAACGAAGTTGATCGCATCGACTAGATCATACGAGCTTGACAATGGAGCATGTTCAGGTCACGAGTCTAGACAATGAGTGAGATGATGCATGGGAACACGTTGCGAGAAGGATTTCACCCCCAATCTAAACATTTGGGTTCATGAGAGAGAGAAAAGATGAAAGAGAAGGTTGTTGTGGCATAAGGGTTTTTGAAATTAGGTTTGAAGTAAGAAAAAAAGAAATTAGATCTGAAGTAAGAATAAAAGAAATTATATATGTTTCCTTTAAGCATAAAAAAGATTTGTTTCCTTTTCTTTTGTTTTAATTGATTCCGGTGGTTTTTAGCCACCAAAAATTGTAATTTAAATTTCAATATAGATATTGATGATTTTAAAAACCATCACAAATCATATTTAATGATCAGGTCATCACTTGAAAAAGGAATCCTAATGGCAAAGACTCAAAACAAAGTTTTTAGTCTATCATGGATCAAACATTTTTTTATTAGGGACCTAAAAACTCAGTCATTTATTAGAGACCTAAAACATATTTTAGCTTATTATAAATAAATACTTATCTAACATACAATTAAAACCACTTAAGTATTCATGAAGATTTATATTAATCTACTTGACCAATTTACTTTCTTCTTAAGTATTGACAATTATTCATAAAATATCAATTAATCATAATTAATTCTTTCTAATCAACCAATTTACTAGTTTTTGAATATTCATAATTAATCCCGCTAAAAATTATAACTTTTTTTTCTTCTAAAGAGACCTCTTTCAATTTTTTTTAGTTACCTATTTTTTGGTAAGTATTATTCTTGACCAAATTTGTATCTCTCCACGTATAATTTTTTTACTTGAAAATTGAAACCCTCCACATCCTCCAAATTTGTTAACATTGAAACCTACTTCACCACCCTCTAAAATTTGTGTATGTTGAACCCTCGCCCCACCTAACACTTTAATTTTTTTTAACTCTTTAAAACCCCACCCTCTAAATATAGTTTCACAATAAAAAATCTTCCCGACTCTTACTTGACAATTTCACTACCCGATACCCATTTACGTTCTACCACTTTAACCCTTCCTTATTCTACTAGAAAATTCCAAATCACAAAAAGTAGGTAACAAAGGCATTGTGGAATAAAATGACCAAAATAGAGCATTCAACCACACAATCACACACCAACAAAGGAGTGAAAAATAAAGGAGATAAAGAGACTTACGAACTTAGAAGAATATTCTAGAGATTGTGATGAAGTTGATCTACAAGGAGAATTAGAGGATGAGTGTTGTTGCCCTTTGCTGATTTGGAATTTCCACTATGGAGAAGCACCAAAGTTTGGTCATAAGCTCATTGGAGAACAAATGCAGTAATGTGAGTAAAAATATGTTCATGACTCTTAGGAATGTTTGTGTGGTAAAAAATATACATGATTTAAGTTTGCAATTGAGTTTTAACTCTGAAGAATCTTTGGTTTTTCATCAAAAATGAAATTGAATAAACTTACAGTATTAAACAGATTGATTGGTTGAAAATCTCAACCCACTCCTAAAAAGGGCAAAATTAGGTTTGTCCACGTGGGTCAGATCCATTTTATCACTCCTACTTGCATATAGTAATGTCACACTGCTAGCTTATAAGGACCGTTTCAATCTCAGTAGAATTCTTTATTGAAAGTCACACAAAAAATCACCAAATGTTCATTTATTTGTATTTTTCACCATAATAAAATTAATTCCTTCTATAATTATTTTGAATCACTTAGAATCATACATTTAAGAAAATCATGATGTTATAGGTTTGGTTAACAAAATTTCAACTTGCAATTGATCTAATCCAATCTATTCAATATGTTTTTTAGCTTGTAGTTGGCCAACTTAGAAGAATCATGTTAGCTTCAATTGTCACCTTTAATTTTGGAGATGAACACCATTTTTTGTTTAAGGTCATTGCTAGGCATGCATTTTCGTGTTTTTTCCCTAGTTAGATAACAAAAAAGTTAATGACTTGAATGTAGAGAAATGAAATAGTATTGCAAAATGAGATGACTATTCAAAATATAAAAAAAAAAGTGATCAAAATAAAAATAAAAAATGAGATGACTATTTTGATGCCAACTTTCTTTATGAGTAGATCAATTAACATTGACTGTGATTACTTTTTATTAATTGGGATTAAGGGTTTTGCAATGCAAACAAAGTCAAGTTTTTTCAAAGAACTTAAAAATTTAATAAGAGAAAGAATCCTATCAATCACCGGATAAAAAATTATTGATTTTTTTTATTGATTAGGCCCCGTTCAGGGTGGTTGCGAGTTTCTAATTTTTGGATTTCAAATACAATTTTCAAAACAAAACATTTTTGGAAAAAATGGAATTGAATTGGTTTTTAATTCAATTTGAAAATAGTTTTACATTCATTATCAAAATCAAGATTTTTTTTTTGTGAATTTGATTTTTAGTTTTAAAAACCACATTCCGACCACCAATATCATACTGCCATTGCTACCACCACCACTATCGCCTCCACCATTCTACCATCACTATCGCACCTTGCCTTTGCTTCCTCCACCATCACCACACCGCCGACACCACCACGATTGTTGCTGCCACTATTTTGTCGTTTCCATCATTGTTATGGTTGTCACCACCACCATTTCACCAACGCTATCACCACTACCACTGTCATTGTCGCTGTCGCCGCCACTATTCCACCGCCACGATTTCACCACCTCCATCATTGATGTCATCGTTGTTGCCACTATTCCACCCCACTATAACCCATAATTTTAAAGAATCGAACCAGTGATTGATCCAATCAAGATATTGGGTCACTGTGTCAATAATCAAACCAGTGGGTCATTAAATGACCTACATGATCCAGTCTTCATTTATTAAAAAATTAAAATTTTATACCAACCTTAATTGACCCACATGACTCAACACATTTCCCCCCTTGGGCGTAACCCGGCTCGGGTCAGTGGGTCACTAGTTTAACTACAAACCCGATCAGGTTGTACCGGGTTGCGCCAAGTTTAACGTATGGTCAATCCAATAGGAAACTCGACCCGATCAAACCTTTAGGTCACGGTCAAACCGATTCGATCAGCCAGGTTGTTTCGTGTTCTAAAACACTATCATCATCATTTCATTGCTACTACTGCCACCATCACCATTGCACCACCATTGCCATTATCGTCGTTGTTGAAAACAGTATGAACAACACACAAGTCTTGGACAATTAAAAATTCTTAAAAAATCAGAGTTAACAAGATCGTATTGCAAAACAATTTAAGAGTGCTTTCAACCACTACTACAAAACAGGCTTTCTACATCAGTTCTACAGCGCATTCTACGTCGGTTATCCAACCGTCTTTATAGCCAACGTCGTTGAAAGGTCAGACTTTCGACATTGGTTATTGAACCGTCTTAGAATGTTCCATTCTAAGACGATTATAGGCTGCAACAGTCTTAAAATGGGACATTCGAAAACGGTTCTTTGCTCATAACCGTCTTAGAATGAGACATTCTAAGACGGTTATAGGCTACAACCGTCTTAGAATGTCTCATTCGAAGATGGTTTTTATCCTATAACTGTCTTAGAAGTCTACTTTCTAAGACGATTTTCTAGATAACCGTCTTAGAATATCTTTTTTTAAATAAAAAATAGAAGATTCTAAGACGGCTTTTTTCCGCAAAAACCGTCTTAGAAATCCTCTTTTCCCATACAATTTCTTCTTTACGTGTCTCAGGAATGGCATCCTCTTTCAACCACTCTCAGACAATTTTCTTGACCACCTTTTTTCCTTTCCTACTACCTCTTGCCATTTGGTACATAAAATAAGTTACTACCCCCCCTTCTTTTATCTTCTATTCCTTGTTCTTTTCTCTTCAGGATTTAGCCACTTCCCTAACCAACAAAATTACAAAAGGACGTCAACATCATCATTAATATTATTTTCAACCTAATGTAAGGCATACAATTTTGAGCATATTAAGGAGACACATTTAAGAAAAAAAAGAATATCAACTATCCTTCTTATAAAATTTGTGTATTTTTTATTTATAAGACGTAAATTTAAAATGATATTTGTTTTTATTTTATAAAACTTGATTTATAAAGGTTTTTATATTAATTATTTTTAGATTAAAAATACTTCTCATTAAAAGAAAAAGAAATAATATTTTGACAAACATTTATAAGAGTGAGGAGTATTAATGATAATAATAATTTTAGTAAAATTTGTAACGCATAGACAAATTTAATTTCAAAGAAGAAATTAATTATTTTCTATAATATTGATGATGATAATTGCCTATTGTAAATAAGAACAAAGAGAAAATATAATATAAATCTATTGATTATTTTTAATTAGTTAAATGCAAAATTCTTAAATTAATAAAGAAAATATAATATAAATCTAGTGTGCCTTCTAGTGATCCTAATCTAATATCACAATAGCATAGTCTGGCGGAAGGGACAAGTTAAATTCATACATGACAACTTAATTATAAGGCACATCACATAACATGTTCCTTCACTGCTAAACTAACAAAAAGTTTAATATATTTTCAGTTAAACACGGGTGATGATATATGATTGACAAAAAATAAATAAAGCAATTGGAAAGAAAATAGTATAAAAATAGGTTAAAAGTGGTATATAATTAATATTAATAGTGTCTGCACAGATATTACTATCCAGCTAGAGAAATGTAAAGGCAGAGATGATTTATATGGTTTATCCTTTTAATTGTTTACTTTTCTTAAGTAATTTCAAATAGGACTTCAATCAAGGGACTGAAAGCCATCTTGTATTTTGTAAAAAATAAATTGGTATATATACATAGTTTTTTTCTTTTTCTATAAGCACATATATATTTGTGTAGTTAAATTTGTGCATGTAAAGGACATGCAAGGATATAGATTCCATCCAATTGAATTTTAGAAATTGTAATAACATATATTATGTTGCTAATTTATCAAATAAAGAGCCAAGTGAGTTTACCTCTGTTTCGTTGTATGTTTTAACATACTGTACAACTACAGTTGGACTAACACCAACACTTGGACTAGCACCAGCACTAGCATAACCATAAGGATGATGCATTGAGAATCTTGGTGATTGAAATGAAGTGAATGCTTCAGATACAACTACCCCAACTACAGGTGGAATGCTTCATTCCTTTTGCTGAATATTATCCAGAATTTAGTTTCTGTCAGTTTGACATCTTTAATGTGATTTAAGATTCTCAAACATATTTTTGGAATTAAGACATTGCCATTATATGTAGTGGAAATTAAAACTAGCTAATTTAAGTTACATCCTTCAAAATGAGTAATATCTAGACATTTCTCACCATTTGAATAAGTCTAATATGGTAATGCCTCGGAATATCCCCATCATTCCAAAGTCAAAATATGCAAGAGATCCATTGTTTATTGCAACAAGGTTTCCTAGATGAGGATCAACATGGAAATAACCAACTTGAAGCATTTGCCTTAAAGAGCAGTATAATCCCTACAAAGCCATAAGAAAGAGGCAATGGGGAATCAATTGATAGTGCTTAGCATCTTAAGTAATCATGCACTTTTTTTTAATATGTAGACAAAAGATAACATAAATTAGCATTCAGTATTATTATAAAAACATGAAAGCATAGTAAGACACACAATGGCATAAAAAAGATATATCATATACGTAAACGGTTGAAGCTTGTGACCAACAAAAATTGTGTACTTCATACCTGGTCAATGAGTTCCTTTTGGTTCAAATAAGCTTTATTCAAACCTGTTTCATCTGTAAGCTTAATTCTATCAGCTTTCAACCAAAGTGAAATTTTATAATTCCAGGGGAAATGCCTTAAGTGATAACATACAATTGTTAAAAATAATGTAATTGTAGTAATATTGTAAATATGATACAAATTGTTAAGAGTAACAATATATTCTTATGTGTAATTGAATTATCTGACAGGTAACATTCCAAGTAACTTCTGCCTCAGAGGTTCAAAGCTCCAACAACTTTTCTTGGCTAAAAATCTGTGTCCAAAAACATTAACTGACTTGTCACCGAAGAGAAAGGTTTTCTCGTCCTTAACAGTGACATCGTGATGCTTCCAGTGTCCATGAATATTGTTGTATTTAAACATGTATGTCTACATTGCAACCAAACACTCTTAACAATCAGATCTATAAAAGTTCACAGGTTTGATCTATTCATTAAATCAGTTGAACCATTTCAATCCATTCCTTGAAAAATGAAAAGAAAAGAAAAAACCCATCTATGAGTACATGATTGTGCGATGCTTCAAGCATAGAAAGCTTGTTGAACACATTACATGTATATGGGAATTGACTAATTGAGAATTATCCTTTTATTACATCATATAATTGATAAAATTCTTGACATATCAATCATGAAACATATTTCCAAATTGTATTATTTGATAATTATTAATACCTCCCACTAGTATGCATCTCCATAGCATCAACATAATTTCTCTTGATGAGAGCAGCAGTTGTAATAGCATCTCTTGCATATGTTACTCCTGGATCAATACAAAAAATAAATATGTTGAAAAACAAATAATATCATAGAGATAGTAACTAAACAAAATTGAGCTAAATAGTAACTAAACAAATAATATCCTGGAAAATATCCCACTTATTTTATTGTAGGGGTAAACCGGAAGACAGCGAGCACAACCATAACAGCATTCTGTTATGACTCCATCTTGCATTTTCAAGTCAATTGAACATTGCACCTTTTAATTTTCAAAAACAAAGCTTGTATGTTACAAAAACTTTGGTAACATCAAGTTAAAACCTTTAGTACTCTAGGTGCTTCAGTATTATGTGAAATTCCTGAAGTAGATTTCCCTTGGAATGTTAGGGCATTAGAAGGGTACACATTTTCACAAGGCCGTGAACAGTCTGTTGGACAATCCTCTGGATCAAATTCTGTTCAAACGACATTACTTCAACATTTATTAATTACTAGTAAGTAAGTGGTATATTAGGTTTTTATATTTATTAAAATTAGTGCTTAAACCAAATGCAACATATTGAATCTTTGTCATTTTAAAGTCCAGGTAAAAGTAAGGAAAAATGTAATTAAATTGCAGAATCTATGTAATAGAGAACAATACCAAAAATGGGTAAGTGAGAATCCTCTAAAGAAAACTTGAGTTTGATTGGGATTAATTTTTTTATCAACCCATTTAGCCTAAGTGATCAAGGCCCTCGTATATGCATCCAAAACCTCGAGTCTTGGGTACACATGATTTCCTTCTTGATAATAATCTTTGCTGTAGCAGTACCAGATGGCACAAATGAGAAAATGCTTATTAGAAGCACATGCAACAAGCTATATATGACAATATAAATAGAGAAAAGAGGAAGACAATATATATAACAATTTTGATAGATAAAGCAATATCTCAATAAAAAATTATAAAAGTTAGAGGAAATGAATATTAATATGCTAAAAAGTTCTGTTGTTATTCATTTCACTTCAAAAAAGAAATTATATTTTGATAGATAAAGCATAGACATACCCGTTTCTTTTAATTTTCTAAAACCCGTTTCATCTGACACATTATTCACTACATGAAGATTTTCAACAACAACACTTTCCTCTTCAATTCTCTTCACAAAACTCTCTGAACCATTTGAATTGGAAGTGTCAAAAGTGTCATTCTCATTGGAAAAAGAGTAGCTGGTGTTTAAAGGAAACAAGGGGCAAGGACCAATAGAAGAGTTTGCACCAACAACGCCAAATTTTGGAACAAAGACTAAAACTTTAGGAACCCTGAGGGAGTTACTGAGAAGGAAGAGGGACAACAGAACAAGAGAAGTTGAAGCACTTAAACTGAAGCAAGTGAAAAACCTTCTTCTGTGTGGTAGAAAGGACTCAGAGAACGCTACTCTCTTCACAGAAAAAAGAACATGTATGTTGTTCTTGTGAAAACAAAAGCAAAACCCTTGAGTGTAACAAAGTGGTGGTTTTTGAGGTATGAAACAAGTGAAGAAAACAATGTATTTTGGAGGTTCAGATTATTTCAGGTGATGTCAGGATGTGGTGGTGTGAGTCTTCTTTATGTGGTGTGTGTCCTTTTGAAGGAAAGCAATTGAACAAGATAGACAAAAAATAGAATGAATAGTTGTCATCCAGAACCTCAAGTCTTGGCGAGACTTCGATCTGGTCATCATCGGCGACGACAAGATCTTCATCGGAGTCTGGGGAATTGTTGCGGACGACTTCATTGTCATCGTCGAAATTGGCGGGGCATGCCACTGCCTCGAGCTCCTCCTTGTCTTCCTCTTCGTTGATTTGCTCATTGACTTGCTCCTCTTCGTCTTACGCCGTCTTAGCATTGGAGAGTGCTTCATCGGAAGATGATTGTGACTTGGAAGGTCTAGCCATGGATTCAAAAATCGAGCTATTCAAGGGTTTTGTCGAGAGAGAAATTGAAAGAGGATTCTGAGTTTGAAGTGATAGGGGAAAAATAAGTGGTTGCGGTGGGAGAAATCGAGCCAACCCTAGTTGTTGTTGGCATTAGAAATTCAACGAGAGAAGGGGAAAAGAGAGAAAAAAAAACTCAATGTTCTGGTTTTGGTGTACCAAAAATAAATTTGCATTCTCTCATTCGTTTCAAAGATGGTTTTTAAAAACCGACATTGTATTCTCACATTCTACATTAGTTCTTGAAGAAACTAATGTCGTAATGCATTTTTAAATACAGTTTTCGTAAAGTCATCTTTAAAAGTTCTCATTATTTACAAAAATGCCACCGCTTAATACACCACATCGGTTTCTATAGAACCATTGTAAAAACAACATCGTAAAAGACTCTTTTTACAGTAGTGAACCAATCAAACACCACTACTCAATTAATGCAATCAAAGACTTTTTCTGTTGATTGTGAAATGCAACACCAATGAATGACAAGTTATAACAACAAGAAAAGATAAAGATGAAGTAGTCAATACAAGGATTTATACTGGTTTACTTCTCAACCTAGAGAAGCTACATCCAGTACTTCTAGCCAACAAGTTAGAATTTCACTAATAACAATTTGTTTCTTACAAGCTTTTTACAACCACTCTTAATCACACCTAGATCGAGAACAAGACTTCTAACTCACATAGAATTTCTGTGATCAAGACATAGAGAAAACCTATCTTTACTTTTACCTCTAGAAACACCTATTCTAGAAAATTCTTAAGAAAAACTATTGTTATAACTACACACAAAAAGAAATTCAAAAGATCTTACAAACAAGTTGTATAAAGAAAGCCACCTGATGTTTCAGTAATAATGTATGCAAAAGATTACCAGAATAGAATCAATGATGAAAGAAATAACTTCAGAACTTTCGTTCCAAAACTTCTTTTGAAACTTACCCAAAAAGAAATCCTCTTTAGAAATCTTGAAGCTTGAGGATTTGTGGGTCTAACACAGTTTAACACTTGGAATCTTTTCTTACTTCAGAAAGATTGTGAAAATATTTTGATATTTCGTTGTTTCCTTTCAAAACACCCAACAACTATTTATAGAAATCAATTTGTAACTATCAATAATCGATTAATTCACTAATGTAATCGATTAAATTCATTTATGTAATTGATTATTAACTCATTTAATCAATTAAAGTGTTCTTGAACTTTCTGGAAAAGATGTATGAGAAATGTAATCGATTACACATGAAGTCTTTGTTCTAAACATGCGCCAAGTAATCGATTACAACAATATCATAATCAATTATCACAGGAAGACTATTATGTAATTTTGTATAATGTAATTGTTTACCATACTCTTATAATCGATTAAAGTGTTCTATAAAGCTTAAGTAATAGATTACCATAGCTAGTAATCAATTAAACCAGTGAGAAATTATTTTTTCAAAAACTTAAACATTGAACACTTGACTTTCAATGCAATCATGAAAATTATTTGTTTCAAAAAAGCTTTTTCTCAAAACTTATGCTTTTATGAAAACATGAATGCAAAACCATGAATGAGCTTTATGCAATGGATCATAGGAAGTCTTCGTTAGACATACACAAATTATAACTACCAATCAATTGATTTGACATGTAAAAAAGTCTAAATACTTTGTTGCCTAAGAGACTCAGCTTCTTGATCCTCTTGAGCTCCTCCTGACACTAACAATTGTCACTATTTCACCCCATCACCGTTGTCACCACCGCCACCACCATCCATCCCACTTGCACCACCATTATCCCACTACCACCATTGCTGCCACTCCTACGCTGGTACCTTTGTCACAGTTATTTTTTTTATAGTAGAGCAAAATAAGATAAAAAATTTGATTCATTTTATTTATCTTCAATTTATAGCATCTTTTTAATTATAAATAATCATTGATATGGTTTTTAGGAAGAGTTTGATAGAGGAAAAGTTTTTTCATACATGAGAAACATAATTCTAAGAAAAGTCAATTCTTGAGAATGTGTAAAATGAGTTTAGTTAGTCTAAATATGTTTCCTGATAATTAAAAATTTATGTAAAAAATGTAAATAAAAATTCCATTTGAGAAAGGTGGATTCCTGTATCTCTCTTTTTTGGGAATGTTTTTGTGAAAAAATAAGCTAAAGTTGATTCATATGAATCATAGTTTCGTGATTATCTTTTTATTATTATTACATACCAAACATAAGAATCATAGCTTCATATTTTAAGATTCTTATGATAATAAAAACTTTTCATCTATCAAACAAGGTAAATTTACAAACAGCAATAATAATATATAATACGAACGGTGTTCGCACGAAAACAGTACAAATCCATTTGTTGTATGAAGAAGTAAAAAAAGGAAGAAATAAAATGATAATTTGATATTAAACTAAAATAAAATAAAAACTAGAACAATGCAGGAAATAAGAGCAACTCCAATGCAGGAGCTTGGAGTGTTCCGTAACGGGAAGAACCCGTATCTTGAAAAACAACAGCATTGGAGTAATCCAATGTGCCGGAACCGAAGAATGAAGAAAGAGGAGCGGTTCCTTATATAAGGACCGCATCTTCCACAATAAAATAACAATAAAAACTCAACCACCAGAGGAAAATAAAGAGGGAAAGCAAACTACCTTGGTCGAGGAAGACGAGGACACCAACGGCAACGACGATTTCGTCAACGGCGGTGGCGACTATGGCGAGAAACGAGGTAGTGCAAGGCAAGGGTGTTGGCGGAGAGGCCGTGGGCGAGGTCGGAGAGGACCATAACGAAGGCGCGAAAGGGAGAAGACGTTGCGTACAGGGGCTTCGAGGAGAGGAGAGGGCAAGCGACGTGCTGGAGGCGCGAGTTGGAGTAGGAGAGGGAGGACTTGAGCGAATCGACGTCAGATAGAAGGGATCGGAGGTCGTCGATGACGAGGATGAAGTCCTGGTAGTGAGCCTTGCACACCTCTTCAATCTCCGACTCTTTCGACCGCACGAAGTGGCGGAGGTGGTGGTGGAGCGTCTTCGGCTTGTCGAAGGCAAAGGCCTTGCGGATGAACGGACCTAGGTCCTCATTGTTGCAAATGGCGGAGGAGAGGAGGAACTGTTGGGAGCGTGGAGAAGGAAAAAGAATTAGGGAAAGTGAGATAGGACGTGGTAAATGGGGAAAAAAATGGAGAAGCTTCTGGAATCCTCTTTTAATAATAAAAAATTATTTTAAGTTTCTTAATCAATATCTTAGATATTGGTTATCTTATTATTATGAAAATTATATATATATATATATATATATTTAAAATAAAATATAATCTATCAAAAAGTTTAGATAATAATGGTTCAGAACATGTTTTACGTAGTTGCAACAATATTGTTAAAAGTTAATTCACAATTGTGTTTGTGGGACTATTTTGATAAAAGAAAGAACAGGATGGAGGGACTTAATTTTATATAGGTGACAAACGTTCTGTTTAGTTGCTCAGGGGACATGGTTTTGATTTTTTAATTAATACAGATTTTACTGTATAGTGACTCACACTCTTTTTGTTTCCTCGGAAATAATACACCGCAGATAAAATTAAAGGAACCAAAATCCACAATGAAAACAATAAAAGAAAAGAGCCGTTGAAGCCTTAAACAGTAAAAAGTGAATGTAACGTTAAAATTTATGACCGTTGAAACAAAACTTACCGTTAATGAAAATTTGGGTGATGTGTTGTGTTTCTTCACACAAAATTGATACCTGTCATTTTTATTGTTCCTATTCATCCTCAATCATTTTTCTTTTTTTCGAAATAGATCCCAATCAATATAATTATCAAAGTGGTTACAATTTTTTACAAAATCAACTACCCCCTACCAACGAAAATTCTACAAATCCACCACATCCACTGCCATACTTTATGTATCCTCAACCACCCCCTACTAGTGAAAATTCGCAAAATCCACCTCAGTATATGATGTATCCACCACCCCCACACATGTATCCACCACCCCCACACATGTGGTATATGCATCCTCCATCTAATGTAGAGTCACCTACCGGTGGTAGTTCTCAAAATTCACAGTTTTGTAGTCAACGATCACTCCCCATTAATTCAAACACTTGTTATAGGCCTTCTTTATCCAATATCTCCCCCGCTATCAACGAAGTTGAATCCACAATTGATGTAGACAATATTCAACTAGATGAGGGCGACCACAATGGTAATGGAAAAAAAACACGTACAACATTCTCGATGGCAGAAGATGTAATTCTTGTTCGATCGTGGCTCAATGTGTCAAAGGATTCAATAATCGGTGTCAACCAAACATCAAAGCAATATTGGGCAAGGATTAAAAATGCATACAACAATGACGATGTGCGTGAAAGCGGGTTGTTTTGTGAAAGAAGCTCGACTTAGTTGAAATCTCGATGGAATAAGATCCACCCAGCAGTTCAGAAATTTAATGGGTGCTACAAACAAGCCGATAAGCATAGGAGAAGTGGAAGTTCAGAGAAGGATTGTATGACTAATGCTCATTTGATTTACTCGCAGAATACAGATAAAAAATTTGAGGTTGAACATGCTTGGTTGTTGTTGAAAGATCAACCTAATTTCGATGCAGAATTCATGTCAAATACTTCAAAAAGAACAAAGGTTTTTGCAGATGGAAATTACTTATTGTCTTATAACACAGAGACACCCATTCATACCGAAGAATATGATGAGCCATCGCTAGTGTCTCGCCCAGTGGGACAAAAAGCGACAAAAGGAAAGAGCAAAGGAAAACAAGCTTCTAACAATATCGATTTATCTGGCATTGAAAGTGTAATGAATGAGAAGAATGCAAACACATTAAAACTTATTCAGTTAAAGGAGGCCCAAGAAAGGCGTATGCAAGATCAAGAACGACGAATGGATTATGAAATTCTCATGAATGATACATCTAACATGTTGGAACAACAACGCCAAAATCACGAAAAGTATTGCGAACATATTAGGAAGAGACTATTTAATTAAAGTTTAGTCGTTATGTTTGAATAACAATACCTAAATTTATGTAATATTTATTTTCGAGGTTTAGGTTTTTTATTTATTTCGATGTTATTGTGTTTAATTATTTATTATTATGTAAAATTTTATTTTATATTGTTATGCATTTCTTTTTTTTTTATTTTAATTTATATTTATGAAAACTGAAAAAATGTTAACTTTTATTAAAAATATAAATATGTGGAATTTTTTGAGTTTCTTGTTTCTTGCATTAGAGCAAAATATAAGATAAGTTCCTTAGAAATGACATGACACTGTGAAGACTACAAAAAGTAAGACCACAAAAAATTGATTAAGAAACCCAAATGGGTTTCTCCCATTGGATATGCTCTAAAGCATCTCCAATGCAGTATCTTAGGAGAGTTTCTTAGCTGACCTGACATCCTTTTTTACTTTTTCTCTTTCCTGGAGTGCTTAAATTTAAGTTAAGTTTCTTAGGCCATCTCCAATACAGTATCTTAGGAGAGTTTCTTAGCTGACTTGACATCCTTTTTTTACTTTTTCTTTCTCCTGGAGTGCTTAAATTTAAGTAAAGTTTCTTATATAAGAAACTGTATCTTAGAAGAGGACCCACCAAAACTCAATAAGAAATCCATATAAGTTTCTAGCATTGAAGTTGTCCTTATATAAGAAACTGTATCTTAAAAAAGAATCCACTAAAACTCAGTAAGAAACCCATATAAACTCCTAGCATTAGAGGTGCCCTAAGAAGTGTTGGTATCATATACCTGCTCTGTAGTATACGAATTGGTGCTAATAAACATTTCCCTTTTACGAAAGTTAACAAATACATACGGTTTTTGGATTAGGTTACAAAAGTTCATAGTTTTTTTTTTTTTTTTTCAATTATACTTTACTGATAATAAGTGGGAGTAATAAAAAGGGTAGTTACTGGTTGGTTAAGAACAAAGCCTGTCTTGTCACCATGCGCCTAATGTTGTAATCAACGAAGCAGTGTCAGGGCTCTCTCTCTCTGTGGGTTTTGGGAGACATCCAACAACCGTGTCGGAGAGGGAGCGTTGCGTGGCCACCACGACCTCGAACCAACACCAACAACTCACTCCCTCGTCGAAGCTTTTTCATTCCCCATTATTCCATTCCAAGAATCATGCTCCTCTTCTTCAGGGTTTAGGTTTTTAACCTCTACCTCTCTCTCTCTCTCTCTCTCTCTCTCTCTCTCGCGCGCGCGCTTGCTTGCTTCCATGCCCTATCCCTGCCACCCCATCACCTGAAAGAACCTTCTACAAGCATCCCGTAAGTTCCTAACCTCTATTCCCCCTTAAAAATCTCATCTTTTTTACTATGCCTCATTCAATCTCTGTTTTTCCCTCTCACGCCCCTAATGTTGGTTCAACTTAGCTCCTAGGGTTTATTGTTTTCTGTTTCATTAATTTTTGTTTCGGTGAAGTTTAGTGTGTTACTGGAGTCTCACTGCTTCAATTACATGTTACTGGAGATGAAAAGTTCATTGTTTGATCATAAGTGTGTGTGTGTGATGTGTTTTGTTTTGTTTTCTGTGTTTAGGAAAGTGTGGTTCAAAACTTCAAATGGCGTGGACGGAAGATAATGATGGGAATAATGGGAGGGAAAAGAAGTTGGTTGGGGAAAATGGGTTTTTGAAAGTGTCCGAGCCTTCTTCTGATGGTTCTGTTGGGGATGGGGGTTCGGTGAGTAAGAGATGTGAAGGGAAGGACGATGTTTCGTATGCCAACATCCTTCGTTCAAGGAACAAGTTTGTGGATGCTCTTGTGCTGTACGAGCGCGTGCTGGAGAGTGATGGCGGGAATGTGGAGGCTCTTATTGGGAAAGGGATATGTTTGCAGATGCAGAATATGGGTAGGCTTGCTTTTGAGAGTTTTGCTGAGGCTATCAGGTTGGATCCTCAGAATGCTTGTGCTCTCACGCATTGCGGTATTCTGTACAAAGACGAAGGTCGCCTCGTGGAGGCAGCTGAGGTACGTCTGTGGTTCTGAGTTAAGTGGTTTTTATGATGAAAATGGCATGGCATATTTGTTTTTCTAATACCATTTGTGGAAGATGGAAGGTGCTTTAGCTGCTTAACGAGTTTTTCCTGTTTTCATATGAAGCTTGTGTTTAACTAACCTAATGGTGATTATAGATTTATAGGTTTAGTTTTTTATTGCATTCCATCTGACATTGTCTGTCAGGCTACATATATTATATTGAGTGAGGCATAACCGCATAAGCATATAATACAAACTCTATTAGTTTATTGATTATGACCAGACACCAGTCTTTCATTATGCCTTGAACAGGTGCTTATTCATTAAGTTCTAGTTCTTAGCAATATGAATGCATAAACTTAAGATAAAACTTATAGAAATTAGACAGTTCTGTGAATTACTTGAGCAAGAGCACTCAGCATCTTTGGTATTTCATATACATATAAAGAATGAATACTTATTACACTTACAAGGACAATAATGAGTTAATCTATATTTTACAACTGATAGTTGCCATGATTTGCATATTTGCATGTGTAGAGAATCTTCAGCCCCACTGATTATTGAGCAAACAGTTTTCTTTTTGGGTCCATTTCAGGTATATGCAGCATAATTAGCTACTGGCTAATACATCTGCTAACTTGCTTCTCTTTTAGAAATATGCGTTTAATCCATGCAGTTTTTAATTGGAGAATTCAGATACTAAGACTGCTAGCCTATTTTACTTACATAATTTTAGAACATAAAGGGGATGTATGTTCTGTTAATTATTCATGTATATGTTATGGTTTATGTCTTTGGTATGTTGACTTAATACCCTAACCATTTTCTTCTCGTTATAGATTAGGCACGAGGCTTTAATTGGTTAATAATTTAGAGGCAATCTGGGTTAGGGTATTATGAGGTATCCATAGCTTAGCCAAGATATTCTTAGTGTTACATTTGTCCTTGGCTGTGTTACAACGTTTTAAAATTACCACATTGTTTAATATATTTTCAATGCTTGTGTCTTGAGAAGTTGGTTGAAATTTGCATTGAAGTTGTTGAGGGAGTGATAAGAGGATCATATTTTGAAAATTGTTTGTCTTAACAACACTATGCTCTTGGGGGCCATTTGGAATATTTGATCTTATAAAAATGGCTTATGAGTTTTGACATACCAATAAGTTCTATGAAGCTTATTTTTAATAAGCTTTATGATAGGATCCAGGAAACGCTGTTAGTTAATAATCTGTTAGATAATATTCTGTATTAGTTAGTATACTAGCTGCACAGTTAGTTAGTTAGTTATACTAACTGTGGGGAGGGGTTAGAAATTATAAATAGGAGGTGGGTGGCTGAGGAAAGAGCAGCTGGTAAGCAGAAAATAATAGGAGACTGTGACACCTCGAATAGTCACAACTTGTAATGCAGGATCTAGTCTCCAATTCAGCAATAAAGATTCATTCTTTTCCTTCTTTCTCCTCTTAATCTGGTCCAGTTCCTATCAACTGGTATCAGAGCTCCGATCTTGGAGCTGTGGGTTGTTCATGGTGTTGAAAACCAATGCGAGGATGGAGGCGCGGATGGACATGCTGGAGCGAGCCATGGAGGAGATGCGAGACACAGTGGAATCGCGTCTGAGGTCAATGGAGGACGCGATTCAGAAGCTTGCAGCAGCATGGGAGAAAACCAGCTGCAGCGGCGAGGGCAGGGGAGGAAGAAACGCGAGCAAGAAGCAGAGAAAATACAGTGGCAGGAGGGAGTAGGTGGTGGAATTTGGAGTTACCCATTTTTTCGGGTGAAGACCATTAGGCTGGCTGTCCAAGATGGAGGGGTACTTCAGGCTGCAGGCTGTGCGGGAGGAGGATAGGTTGGAAGCAGTAATGATGGCTGTGGATGGAGAAGCACTGGGCTGGTACCAGTGTTGGGAATCTTGGAACCCAAACCACTCTTGGGAAGGGTTCAAGATTGCTGTATCTCAAAGATTCCATGGGTCCAGTCTTGGGAGCCCTTTTCAGGCGCTGCTAGCTTTGAAGCAGGAGGAGTCAGTGTAGGGATTCATCAGCAACTTTGAGAAGTGTGTGGGGACAGTTAAAGGACTGGAGGAGTCCTTTTTAATGGAGATTTTCCTCAAGGGGTTAAAGGAAGAAATTAGCACTGAGGTAAGGTTGCATGAGCCCAAAATCTTGCCGGATACTATGATGAAGGCAAGACAAGTGGAGGAAAAAAATAGGGTGCTGGGAAATCTGTCAAGAATTAGCAAAGGGACTCAAGAAGAAGATGAAGGAGATCCTGGCTGAAAAATACTGGCTGTTTTGCCTCACCTGGACCTTGGGGACAAGGTCCATCTTGAAGGGGAGGGTATTGATAGGATCCAGGAAAAGCTGTTAGTTAATATTCTGTATTAGTTAGTATACTAGCTGCACAGTTAGTTAGTTAGTTATACTAACTGTGGGGAGGGGTTAGAAATTATTATAAATAGGAGGTGGGTGACTGAGGAAAGAGCAGCTGGTAAGTAGAAAGTAATAGGAGGTTGTGACACCTCGAATAGTCACAACTTGTAATGCAGGAGCTAGTCTCCATTTCAGCAATAAAGATTCATTCTTTTCCTTCTTTCTTCTCTTAATCTGGTCCAGTTCCTATCACTTTATGTAGAAGCTTGTTAAAAAAATAAGCTCTTTCTAACCTATTTTGCTAAGCTTTACAGTCAAGCTTATGAATTGTTTGATAAGTGCTGAGTTGCTGATAAAGTAAGTGCTTAATTAAGCTACTTACCCAAACAAACCCTTGATTATTACATAACGAATGTAATAAATAAATACAAATGATATAATTTTCCTGATTACTACCTTTGCATGACATACTGAACTTTGGCACTAGACTGAACTTAGACAATGATAAACATTTCGAATACAAGTTATAACTGATATTCTGATAATATAATGATTTACTTGGAACAGTCATATCAAAAGGCTTTACAAGTGGATCCTTCATACAAAGCAGCTGCTGAGTGCCTAGCCATTGTTTTAACGGATATTGGTACCAACATAAAGCTTGCAGGAAACACTCAGGAAGGAATTCAAAAATATTTTGAAGCTCTCAAAATAGATCCACACTATGCTGTAATTCTTCCTCATTTCCTTCATTTAACCTTTATTATTAATCCCATGTATTTTTTTTAGTTTTCTGTGTGCATGATATGATTTTTTTCTTTCTTTTTATCTGTGCTTACAGCCAGCATATTATAACCTTGGTGTGGTCTATTCTGAAATGATGCAATATGACATGGCCCTCACTTTCTATGAAAAGGCTGCATCAGAGAGGCCTATGTATGCTGAAGCATACTGTAACATGGGTGTAATATATAAAAATCGTGGTGATTTGGAAGCAGCTATTACTTGTTATGAGAGGTAATACATATATCTAGAGCTTGTACTTCTTTTTATGGGCCATGTAATTTTAATATTTTTTTAATGTGTTTTGTGATTAGTTTATTTGGTTTAAAATAATTTATAATCAAAATCTTATTGACAGAGCTTTTGAAATAAGGGAAAAAATGATTTCTTCCTAAACATTAATATAATCCAAACCTGCACTTAATGACTTGATTTCTGCTTTGTGTTTTATGATCAGTTGATGTTTTGTGGCAGGTGTTTAGCTGTTTCACCTAACTTTGAGATTGCAAAGAATAATATGGCTATAGCTTTGACAGATTTGGGAACAAAGGTGATGCATATGCCATCCTACATTTTTTTTTTGATCGGCAAAAATATATATTATATATATGAAAAAAGGATAGATACAAAAATATGAAAAACAAAAGCAGTCCATGATATCAAAACCAACCTATGGCAACCTAATACATAGAAGACATGAATTAAAGTGCCATAGAGAGGATGGACATTACCAATTGTTTTTGAGCAACTCTATCGATATTTTCTTTTTATATGATGTCCTGTTTCTTTTTCTATAAAAGGAAAAATACTTTAACTACCAACATGAATAATAATGCAATGGTAATAAAATTGAAGTGAGTTGGCGAGCAATGCTAACATTATCACACAGAGCTTGTCTTTTTTATGCAAATTTGAAGTACTGTAAAGCTGTTTGCTTGATAAAGGTGGAATCTTTGGTTTGTTGCTCAAGGACTGATGCTTTTAACTTAATTTTGAAGTGGCTTATATAAAATACAAAATACAAAATACTCTCTTTGTTCTCCATGGATCAGGAACAAATTTTAGGAAAATTCTTCTGACTTGAGAATTATGGTTATTGCTTGCCAATTAATACTTAGTTTTTTCTTGTCGAAAGTGTATTATATTGATTTATAGGTTAAATTGCATAAGTTGACAACTTCAAATCACTGTGTCTTATGGAGATCATTGTTTTGGTTTGTAGGTTAAATTGGAGGGTGACATCAACCGTGGTGTGGCTTTTTATAAGAAAGCTTTGTATTATAATTGGCATTATGCTGATGCTATGTATAATCTTGGGGTTGCTTATGGTGAGATGCTTAAGTTTGATATGGTATGTCTCTCAGCCCGTATTTCTAAATGTGCATCTGCATGTATCATGTATGTTATTAAGTATTAGCATACACCATTCCTGTATTACTAAACTAATTGCCTTATTGGAAACATTGTTTGTACTACTTAGGCTATTGTGTTCTATGAACTTGCCTTCCACTTCAATCCTCATTGTGCGGAAGCTTGTAACAATCTAGGTGTTATATATAAAGATCGTGACAACCTTGACAAAGCAGTGGAATGTTACCAGGTAATGACAATCATGTCAGTTGTTTTCACCCTTATTGGAGGGACTGCATAGATTTCTTATCACAACTTTTTTCCCTCCTGTAATGCAGCTTGCTTTGGGAATCAAACCTAACTTTTCTCAGTCATTAAATAACCTTGGTGTTGTATACACTGTCCAGGTTAAGTATTGTGCACTCTTTTAATTTGGGAGTTAATCAAAATTGTAAAATGCCTTAAGTTACTGATTTTGTTCTTTCTTGTCTCCAGGGTAAAATGGATGCTGCTGCGAGTATGATTGAGAAAGCTATAATTGCAAATCCAACATATGCAGAAGCATACAATAACCTAGGTCTTTCTTTTTATATATCTTTTCTGTAATTGATAATTTGTTTAGTCATTATGGTCACTTAGTGGGATAAGGATTTTGTTGTTGTTTATGTTGTTGTTTGATCATTGTGGTTTTGCTACAACTTTAGTTTGCTCGTCTTAGTCAAGGTTGTGCTGCTTGTTGACTTGTTGTTTGACATGTTGCCAGAATAGTTGTAGATTAGGTTATATGGTTGATTGATATGTAAAATGGTTTTCTTATGTAAACTTTGGTTGAAAAGAGTCATCTAACCAGCGGATTCCTCACCATTCTAACTGTGAATGAGTAATATTCTAGGCTTAGCTGGATAGTCAGAAAAGGTGACAAATAATGCTCAAATAGGTTCAAGTAAATCATATTTACTTGCTCTTTGGTCAGGCAATTTTTGGTTGAAAGTCTACCGAATAGTTTATAAGTAGATAAGTTCCTAGAGATTGACCAAAAAGCAGGCTACAAAGCTTATTTTGCAATGATATTACTACTGCTGAAGCGAGGATATCTAAAATTGCTTTGAAACAACATTGAGTTATAAGAATTCCATTCCAATGGAGTTTTGAAAAGTTGTAATTGATTGTGTTTACATTCTTTGCATGGTGGAGACTTCTGTAAGTTGTACCCCCTTCCCCAAAAGGTTCCATGATATGGAATTTTCTTTTTCTTAGTATTTTGTTACAAAATATATGATTTATTTCAATGTGCAGAAGTAAATGAAACTCTTAGCAGTAGCACCTCTTTTATCATACACTTTATATTTTGTATTCTTGTTGTGCAGGAGTTCTTTACAGGGATGCTGGTGATATCGCTCTAGCAATTGATGCTTATGAGCAATGTCTTAAGATTGATCCTGATTCTCGAAATGCTGGCCAGGTCTGATGCATTATGAGGGATTTTTTTTTGTTATTGTTGATTTTGTAAATTTTTTCGTAGCTGAAAGTTTCCATTGCTGGTGCTACGTAAAACCATTAAATTGTGGCTTGCTGAGAATGTGTCTTGAAACTAAGTTTGAGCATGTCATTATTTCTTAAAGCTATGCCAAACACAGTTGGAGCTATTGAGAGAAATTACATTGGTATTTAAACTCTTTTAGGGCATCATTTCTAATTTAGAGGATTTCACTTAACCCTTCAACAACTCCTTTGATGTGCAAGCTGACAGGAAAATCAAGCCACTTTAACTGCTATAAAATGGAATGCTGGTACTAGTAGCATAAAGGCTTGTCAAGGACTAACTTTCCTATATTCTTAAGCTGTTAGGTTATACCGAAGGATGGTTTTATATGGCATTATCATTAAGATGCCCCCTTATGCAAGAACCCTTTAGGTTTTAGTCCTTCTAAATAAAAAAGGAAACAAATGGGAGTGATTTGACATTAGAGTTATAAGTTAAAATAAAGGGAATATAATAACTGGCTTGTATTAGTTGTGGGCTTGACCAAGTAGGTGACCTGACTCAACAGGGATTTATAAATGACTAATGGCTAAATGACCTCATAAAATTGTCATGACTAGTGTTATCACTTATCAGAACTGGACCATTCATCGACTTGGTCGAGGCAACGGGTCATTGGTTGAACTGCATAAATCGGTATATATTAAATTTATAAATTTTTTAATAAAGATGTGCTTGGTGGCAAATTTTCTTTTAGAATGCCTTGGTTCATGAGTTCAATACCTGTCGACAACATTTTTGGCTTGTAATAAAACATTATACATGAGACTGTCTACATGAGTTTCAAGTTTCAACAAAATGAAATTATAAAAAATGAAATGAGGATAATAGCTGTCACGTTATGTAGGCCTAGATTAACAACATAAATGGTATATTGGAGAAGGTGAGTGACAGAAAAGGCACCTAGGAAAAATGTGGTATATTGGACAATGCGAGCTGCAAGTTGTCATGTTAATGCAATAGTTGTTGGAGAATATATACGAGTCGACCAGGCCGAGTAAATTACTGATTCTTACTGTTTAAGAGTGCGCTAACTGGTTCTTATCGGTGATGGTGCATGAATGATCCAATTACTCAACTGGACCAGCCACGTTTCTGGTTCCCGGTCAAACCAGTCCAGTCCGGTTTTAATAACACTGGTTGTGACCTCTGATATGGGTTTGCCAACCTCCAACCTTTTGTTGGAGAAAAGAATAAAAGACTTTTGATCATATATATGTGTGTACTATGTATTGTGAAATGTGTTTGGGTATACTGGGCTTAGGTATTGAGGACTGAGTACTTTATGTAATCTTCATCCATCATTGTGTTATGCTCTGTCTGTTTCAACCTGGATGTAGACTTCTGGTCCTCTGTGGGTTAATCATATTGAATTCTTTGTCTATTCCAGTCCGGTTCTTTGCTTAGCATCTGATTAAAAGAGAGTTTGCCCCTCCATATTTCTAATAACGAATGTTCTGATCAGTATGTGGTTTCTTTTAAAATCTATTTTATCAGTTTCTCTTCCTTTCCCCTCCTAGAAAATTAAAATCCGCCAAGACTCTTTGGAACATGGCAAATTGAAATTTAGCAACAGAGATAATTGATTCATCAAGAGGTATTGTAATATGCTATAGTGGTGTAAAAAAAAAAAATTCCTCTGAAAAGGTTGTTAGTTAATGGACATGAATGACTTTATTACAACTCTAACATGGCAATCTCATGCAAGAGTCTGCTGGGCTTGAATAGATAATGCTCAAACATTTTTTGCTATGTGCTGAAATTTAGCTTTTATTTAGAATGGTTGCAAGAAGGGTGGGAGGGAGAGGTCGTGGGTTCGAATCCCTCCGCTAACAAAATAACTAACATTTAACAACTAACTTTGGCCGATAAAAAAAAAAAATTAGAATGGTTGCAAGGATTGAACTCCTCTACACATTAAGGTTCAATACTATGTTATGCACCAACTAACCCAAAAGCTTAAGTTGGAGATTAATCATTGGCATTATTACATCTTCAGCAAGCTAAGAATTCTTGAAATGAATCTAAATGGTAATCTTTTCCCCAGAAGCTTTGTGATGACCAGCCTTGTGTTGCCAATCAAATGAGATTAAAAGCCTCAACATCTTCAAATCCAATGCCACATCTTTTTATTATGTGAGAAATGGAAACCTTTTCTAACAAATCCAAGGCATTTTCCTTTTATTTTTGGGTTTCTTTTTACTCACTTCCCCCGCCAAATTCTTGCCTCCCATCCTTTTAAGTTTTGGTAGAGGCTTTTGAGAGTTTAGATATGACCTTGTTTATATGGTATCCCTGAAGCTGCAAAGTTTTTGCTTCCAACCTAGTTTGCAAGCACTTTTTTCTCTTATTTCTGCTATTGATACTTTCTTGGATTTGTTAGGGGAAGCCTCAATACTTATCTTTGCTTGTACATAAATATTAAGTATCTTGAGGATGGAAGATTCCTTCCACCCTGATCCCCCTTTCCTCTCCATGTCTTTGGTTCTTAATTTTCTTTGAATTTCTTAGAAAAATGGAAGGGAGTTCAAGTTGCTATGATGAGTAACGGTTGTTCAGTTTTTTTTTTTTTTTTTTCTCAGCAAAAATAATATATATATAAATGAAAATAAGAAGTTACAAGTGTAACATATGAAAAAGTACAACCTATCAGACAAAACAGACCAGAACCGTGGCTAGCTAATACATGCAGAGGGCATGGATTAGATAGCCAAAGATCTAGCTGAAGATAGGCTCAAGCCCCACCAGAAAAATACTCTGTTATACCCTCCCTAAAATACAAAAACCCTCCTTAATATTGCTAGACCAAAAGTGGAAAGGAATAGAAAATCCTTTCTCAAGGGTAAAAAGCCAAGACCAGCAGAAAAATAAAGCATTTTCCATCAGCTTTTGTCCATTAAAGCAAACATTATGGAACACAATTTGATTCCTATGGTGCCAAATGCGCCATGATAGGGCTAACCACCAGATCTGCCATCTGTTAATCAGAAGACCATTGATATCACAATATGCGTGCTGGAGAAAATGCTGTTTTGGTTTTAACGGGAATACCCGTTGAATATTTATCCAGTTCATCGACTCCCACCACAGCGGCAGAACCTTAGGACAACTGAAAACGATGTGACGCATTCTCTTCAGCATCCAAGCAGAAATGACATCTGTTATCAAGAAGTAGTACATTCCTTCTACTTAGATTATTTTTGGTAGGTAAACGGTCCCTCAAAAGTCTCCAAGCAAAGCACAATACTTTGCTAGGAGCTTTTAGCTTCCACATCTCTTTGAACACCAGCTCCTGATTCTGAAAATTTGCCTCCTTAGTCAGCAGTCTATATGCACTTCCCACCGTATATGTCCCACTTGGATCATCCTCCCAGCTCCAAGAATCCTGCATCTGGGCATGTGGCTGTATATCTTGTAGCTCTTCTATAAATCTGATAGCTGTTTCTACCTCGCCCTCCATGAAACATCTCCTCCACCTAAATTTCCACTCCCATCCGTTATTAGAGAAGCACCCCATCGTTTGGACACTTTTCATCTGCTGTTACGAAATTAGAAATAGTCTAGGGTACTTCATCTTCAGTGTGACCCCAGCCTCCCTCCAATCATCCTCCCAAAATAACACCCTAGACCCACACCCTAGTCTCCACTTAACATGGTTTCTAAACCACCCCTCCTCAACATTTAATCTACAAATGCTAGTCATGTCCCTCCACCAAATTGACTCATAGCTAGTTCTTCTTGATTCATCCAATGCCCTCCAGCCGCCATACTTTGATTCCAAAACCTTTGCCCATAATTCCCCATGATTATGAAAAAGGTTCCACCTCCACTTTCTAAGCAAAGCTAAATTAAAGTTCCCAATATCCCTAATACCTAAACCTCCACTCTCCTTTGATTGACACACTTCGGACCACCTCACCCAAGCAATCTTCTCCTTATCCTCCTCACCACCCCATAAAAACCTTCTCTGCAACCTTGTCAATTTGTCCGCCACCTTCTTAGGTACCCTGAAAAAAGAAAAGAGGAATATAGGGATTGAATTTAGGACAGATTTTATGAGAGTCACTCTACCCCCAAAAGAGAGGTATTTTTGTTTCCACTTAGCTAGTTTCTTCTCACATCTCTTAACTAATGGAGCCCATGTCTCACCCCGTCGTGGATTAGCACCAATAGGAACCCCCAAGTATGAAAAAGGTACAGATAACACCCCACAATTCAGATAAGTAGCGGCACTGTTAATCCATTGAGAATTCACACCAAACGCTCCAAAACAGCTCTTTGCAAAATTAATTTTCAACCCCGACACCAATTCGAAGCTTCTCAGTAAAACTTTGATATTTTGCACATTTGCCATCGTTGCCTCCCCAAAGAAAATGGTATCGTCTGCATACTGTAACAGACTAATGTCCACATTTTCTTTCCCAACCTTATAGCCAGCATAGCTGTTCTTGTTCTGTGCTTCCCTCATGAGGCCTGAAAGGCCCTCTGCTACAATATTAAAGAGAAAAGGAGCAAGTGGATCTCCTTGCCTAAGTCCTCTTTGA
>PYAF01004516.1:89702-155363 GCA_007407185.1 Glycine tomentella | reverse complement strand
TTTTTTTTTTTTTTTTTTTTTTTTTTTTTTTTTTTTTTTTTTTTTTTTTTTTTTTTTTTTATAAATTCAAATTCATACAGTTTTCTCATAATTTGGAAATATTTTGTTATATTCTCATTAGTTGTGACTTGATACAGGGTTTGGATGATTGGATTTTGTTTGCAAGTATTTCCTCTTTTAATTGTTGGGTTTTCCCCTGTTTTTTTCCTACAGCAATTGATATCTCTTTAACACACTAATGTGCAGAACCGTTTACTTGCGATGAATTACATAGATGAAGGAAATGATTACAAACTTTTTGAGGCTCACAGGTACAGCTTTCTCCTGTGATATTTTAAAATTTAAATTTTGATTATTGGTAGTGTTTGATCATTAAGGCCATTATCAAAAACTTTTCATCAATTCATTGATTGTTTTATAAATGTTGCATTAAAAAAAGTATGATTTCCCTAGGCGATGAGAGAAATAATACTTGCTTACCTGATCACTTCATTGATTTTTCATAAATGTTTGGTGAAATAGATAAATATATAATTTTTGTAGGTGATGAGTAAAGTAATACTTAATTGATTTCCTGAAACTGAAACAGATATACCATGTGTTGTGCTGGTGGAAATAGTCTGCCATTTTGTTAGTTATTGATAACATTTTGATGATGGTAATGAAGAAAAATAAAATAGAAGCCGTTAAAAGAAAAATAATTTTCTTGAATAGCTGTGTACTCATTAAGAAAGAAAAGCACAAATAGTGAGAGCTTGATTGAAATTTAAAGGCATGAAGAGATTAATTTTCTATGGCATGCATCAGTAAGATGAAATCATTTCTGGTAACCTGGCTGTCAACTTTGAAGCGCAAAACCATTTTTTCAATAAACATAAATTGAACAAGATACCTTTTAGCTCTTTAACATGAATTCATTGTTTTGGATGCTATGTTGAGATCTCTTGAACTAGTCATTGCATTGGAAACTATGTCCTAAAGCTCTTAAATGTTTATTTACATTTACTGTAAATGAAGCCATTTATATGATTTTGAGAGTAGACGAATAACACTTTTAAATCACAATTGGCATGTTGTGTAGGAATAGAAAAACCATAATCATGTGTTATGTTTACAAATGTACATTTCTTCTTGTTGACTCTGCCAGTAGTGTTTATTTATGTGATTAATGACGTGCTTGAGTTTTGATCAGTGGTAATTTCAATTGCCATATTTTGTCAGCCATAATATTTTTATGCATAGCAACTTTATGTAAAAAAAGTAGAATGATATGTAGCCTGGAGAATTTATCAAATAAATATTTCCATACAGGGACTGGGGTAGGCGATTTATGAGATTATATCCACAGTTCACATCGTGGGACAACTCAAAAGATCCTGAACGGCCTCTTGTGATAGGATATGTCTCTCCTGATTATTTTACACATTCTGTGTCATATTTCATTGAAGCTCCTCTTGTCTATCATGACTATACCAATTATAAAGTGATTGTTTATTCAGCAGTTGTCAAGGTATCGTTTATGAATGTATATGTGCAAAAATATTATATGTAACTCTGTTAATGCATTTATTTGTAGTTAAATTTACCTGGTACTCCCTGATAGGAAGTAGGAACTGAAAAATTATAGTTGCTTGGCTTTAGGGTAGAAATGTCAATCAAATATTGGAAGAGCCTGAGGCCCCCCCCCCCCCAAAAACAAAAGGGGTGATGTGACCAGTTTCTCAATCTTTGCGGATGATTTTAGATCTATAAAATTGCTTTAGGAATTATGGTTATTGTTTTGGAAGCAAATGGCACTTCTTGGCCAGTTAGCTTCATGTCCATTGTGGGTTTTGTTTTCCAACAGTTTAAACTGATGGTGCAATAGCTACTCCCTATTCTGGTTTCATGTTCTATTTTCAGTCATAATTGATCTAGATGAGGTTTCGGTGTTAAAATATTCTGGTCTTTACATGAGAAATATTTATTAAGCCAAATAGAGTCTGGTATTTTGCTAACTACAAACAAATTGTGGAAGGGAAGGAAATAATAATCCTGGATATCACAAAAGAAGTCTGGTGAATAGAAGCTATCTTACTCGTCAGCCTATATATATCTTATGGATTGATGCTCTAGTGACTGGATGTTCCCCAACTATCCACAGGTTCATGGCATAACTATAAGAAGGCCTCATCTGTAGGGTGGGATTGAGATCACTTATGATGTCCACATTTACATGATGTCCGCATCCTTGTTTACGGTCCAAGTAAGATGGTTTTGTATTGGGAGTATAGAAAATATATGGTATACCACATGCTGGCTGGAGATGTTGATAGAGTTGGAAGACTACGTTTAATTGTCATGAGCCATGAATAAAGTAGTAAAGTACTAGGTGCTCATTTTCCTTTTCATAGTGGCTGTAGTTGCTTTTGTCATAGGCATCCATTAAGTTGGTGTTCATCTGCCAATGTGGATTGAAAAAAGGCTAAAGAACCTTCTTGCTATCAATTATTGTGGATTATTATTTATCCTTAGGCTTAGCAGGCCAAATTTGATTCTGGCCTGCATATTTATTGTTTAAAATTTGAATTTTGGTTCCATAATTTGTCTTGTCATTAATATCTCCATTTTTTTTTTCTGTGGAATGAAATTTATTTTCTTGTGATGTTGCAGGCAGATGCAAAAACCATCCGGTTTAGAGAGAAAGTCTTAAAGAAGGGTGGGATCTGGAAAGATATTTATGGAACTGATGAAAAGAAGGTTGCCGACATGGTTAGAGAAGATCAAGTTGATATTTTAATAGAGCTTACTGGTCACACTGCAAACAATAAGCTGGGAATGATGGCATGCCGACCTGCTCCAGTTCAGGTGTTTTTAACATCTACATATTTAGATTTTTTTCCCTATGTCTATCAACTTGTAACTTCTCTGATCCTTCTTATCATATTCTCTTCCCCCCTATCTCTACTTTGTAGCATGTTGATTTTGTGAAGCTGCAATTTTTATCTGTTGTGAGTTTTGGCACATTCTTAGAGTTAGAGAAAGTTCCATTGTATTATGCTACGGATTAATGTTATTTTCATCTTGTGTAATGCAATTTGAAAGTTCCTTTGTATTATTAACCAACTCTTTCAATTTCTGTGTATTATGCTACAAATTAATGTGATTTTCATTTGTGTAATAGAAATTGAAATAGTTGGTTAATAATGCTTAGTTTATTAGAAATAGATTGGGCTTTAATGCCAAAAGGTAGCTCATAATATTTCAGTCATATTCCTAGCTGATATGGGGCATCTTAAGTCTTAACACACCCTCCTTACATTTGGACTTGACTGGACATTTGGAATGCTAAGGTTGCAAAAATGGAAATCTGCATGTGGCCCAATATAAAAATTGGATAGATTAGTACCATATTAGAAATGAGTTAAGCCTAACTCAATCCAAAAGCTAGCTCAAGGGAGGATTGCCCAAGTCTTATAAAGAGTATTTTGGCTTTATTCCTAGCTGATGTAGAACATCCTAATGAGTTTAATCTAGCTAATTTGCTATTTGCTAGTATGTATTTTTTCTTAGATGTGCTTATATTTGACTTGTAGATCAAATAATTTATATATAATTTGGCCGGAATTCAGAAATGAGACATAATTTATATATAATATTTAAAAGAAATTTACTTGTGACATGAATCAATTTTGAACAACTATTAGGTATGTATGTCTTTAATCTATGCTTTTGTTTTGATATTACATATATTTTCTCCATGTATATATGCAGTGCTTAATTTAGCCATCAAGCTTGTGATATAAAGTCTATATCAGTGTTTTACTGTACTGTTGTGTGTCAATGTAGACAACACCTCATGCTATTTATAACATGAAAAAAGAATCAATATTGATTACAAGATCAATCAATTACTGATTAATAGGAAATATAATATTCTAATAATAAATACAATATTGGGAATAATATCAAGACATAATCTCACACAGTCACACTCCCCCTCAAACTAGAGCATATGTGTGATATGAACCAAGCTTCTTATAAATGTGGTAAACTCGATAGAAACTAAAGGCTGTTTGAGTGTGTGGTTGCGCCGGATAAACATGGCTCGGCGGTAGCCAATGAAGGCCCGCAGTGATGATGGGGACCAATGTGATGCTTGTTGAAGATGCATCACATGTTGTGTGTGTGAACTTCACATGCCAGGGCCTTGCATGGGACCATGTGCAGCGGTGTTTTGAGTTGGTTGCGCATGTGGAGTCGTGGACGACATGATGATCTTCAGAAAGGTCCTCAGAAATGCTTAAACAGGTAGTTGGAAAGAGGCGAAGCATGATGGTGCAGTCGCTAGACTGTGGGTCAGCCAAACGGCGACAGAATAGAGCCAAACAGGTTTGTTGGAGGAGGAGCACGGCGGGGAGGTTGTTGGAGTGGGTCGTGCTCCAAAAGGGGGATCACGTGTGAGTGTCACGTGCCAGAGTGTGGCGGTGGAAGAGGTCACGGTCGGCGCCGTTGGGTTTGCCGGAGAGAGGCGCTTCTGATCGGAGGGTCACATCGGTGAGATGGCAGCTCGGTGGCAGTGTAAGTGTGCTCGCAGCGTGCACATTACTGTTCACGTGAACGGAATGCTGTGGCAAAAAGGGGAAAATCGCCGGAAAGAGGGATAGTTAGCAGAGAGGTCCACAGGGGACAGTAGGTCCCTAGTGGAGCACGATTTTCGTTATTCCTTTGTCAAGAATAACCTAAGCTCTAGATACCATGTAACAGTGTTTTATTATAATGTTGTGTGTCAATGTAGACAACATGTCATGCTATTTATAATATGAAAAAGGAATCAATATTGATTACAAGATGAATCAATTTCTGATTAATAGGAAATAAAATATTCTAATAATAAATACAATAAAAAAAATTATGTACCCTATTGCTCGGAGGCTCCACGCTATGCGTAGGTAAGGGGGAGGAATATTGTACGCAGTCTTACCCTTGCATATGCAAAGAGGTTGTTTCCGAATTTGAACCCATGATTTACTAGTCACCAAGACACTATCAGGAATAATATCAAGACATAATCTCACATTAATGGTAACATGTACTATGCGAATATATTCAATTTGATATTTGCTAAATTGTAATATATTGCATGACATGCAGGTGACTTGGATTGGTTATCCCAATACAACAGGATTGCCTACAATTGATTATAGAATAACTGATTCTCAGGCAGACCCTCCCGAAACAAAGCAGAAGTAGTTCTCTTCTTGAATTTGTGTACTTTCTTGTCATTGTTTTATAGTGCTTCCCCTCCACTACTCTCATGGTATTTTATTTTCTAATGGTACTTTTCCCAAATTACAGGCATGTTGAAGAGTTAGTTCGATTACCGGATTGCTTCCTTTGTTACACTCCTTCCGCTGAGGCTGGTCCTGTTTGTCCAACTCCTGCTCTTTCCAATGGCTTCGTTACATTTGGTAGTTTTAACAATCTTGCCAAGGTAGTAATATGTTAAATATATCATGTAATTCTATTTTTGATTATGAATAACAAATTGTAAAAGGTAAGTCGTGTATCCCCCGGCTTATGTTGTTTTATTTATTCAGATTACACCCAAGGTACTGCAGGTCTGGGCAAAGATATTACGTGCAATTCCAAATTCTCGTCTTGTGGTGAAATGTAAACCGTTTTGCTGTGATAGTGTGAGACAGAGGTTTCTTTCAATGCTAGAGAAGTTAGGTCTTGAACCACTACGAGTTGATCTTCTGCCCCTTATTCTTCTTAACCACGATCATATGCAAGCTTATTCTCTAATGGACATCAGGTAACATCTATTTTTGTATACCTTTTTTTTTTTTGGTCCTGCATAAGGTCTGGCTTTGTTATTTTTTATTCAAACATATTTTGGTTTTGTTGACTTGAATCTTGTATTATGTGTGGCACCACTTTTTTTTTTATCTCTCTTAAGTTTTAACCTTTTCCGTATCCTTGGTGATTATTGGATATGATATGACTGTAATTTAGTATAAAGGCTGAAAGAGTGACTCAATTAGGCATGTAGCATCATTTAAATTAAAAACTTGGTGTGTGTTTGAATTAGTATATTTTTGTATCTGGAAATGCTGTCAGTCAAACTGCTCGAGAACTTCTACCTGAAAAGCTATTTTGTGAAAAAAAAAAATTAAGCAAAATCAAACAACGTTCTTACTCTTAAAATTTGTTTGGGTCCTAAAATTTAGTAATTCAATAGTTATGCTAAGGATGGTTGTTTCTGATGCTAATCACTTCGTAATATGAATACATAATAAAATTTACTCAAGATTTTATAATTTACATTTTGTTGTCAAATTGTAACTTCATATATATTTCATTGTCATAGTCTATGTAGTTATTTAGCTATTTTTTAAACAGCATTGAATAGCATCTAGATAAACACAAGACCGTTTACAAGTATATATTACCAGGTCATCTCTTGGTTATCTTGTTGAATGTTAAACATGTATTATGCAACTACCTGGAATATTATTCACCTTATTCGTATGAAATTTTATTAAATATTGTCTATGTACATTGGTTTTTTAGTCTTGTTTCATGAATCATGGTTGAGGTTTTACCACTTTATTGTTGATTGTTTGTATTTCCTGCACATAATACATACATGCATCTGAAATATGATAAAAATTCTAACTGCTGATGTTGGACCAGTGCTTGTGATCAAGTATTACTTATGATCATAAGAAGAATGCAATACTGTGTGTTTGTTAAATAGCTTTTCTTATGCCCATGGTAATCTTTCTTTTCTGTCTTTTACATTAAGTTTGGACACATTTCCATATGCTGGAACAACCACGACTTGTGAATCTTTATACATGGGAGTTCCATGTGTTACAATGGCTGGTTCAGTGCATGCACACAATGTTGGTGTCAGTCTTCTTAGCAAAGTTGGTAAGAATCTGCAATATTTCCCAATGAATGAGTGCGTGTTTGTTTTACACTCATCCTACTTTCCGATGCATGTTCAACACCAATCCTCCTTTTCACAATGGATTGGCGTTCAATGTAACCCAACGGTGTTTAAAACACACCCTTAGTTGTTGTTTCATGTGCTACTTTGTGAATTGTGATTTTGTGGAATGCCTTCAAGTGAGCCAAACCAGTGCTTGGCTTATTTCATTATATATAACATTTCTAAATACTTATAATTCTTTCTTGGCTGTTGTTGCTGTTAGTTTGTATCTGACACTTTTCATGATTTCTTGTGTTTTTCATTTAAATAGAGCTTTTATTTTTTTAGAAATTGATTTATAAAAATTCTGATTATTCGTTCAACTAGTCAATTGTTGTATAGTTTGGTTAAAAGTTGTGCAGCTTGTGACTATCAATTTTTTAACGTATGAACAATAAAAAAAATGTGACTGGGCAATTCTATGTACCATGTCTAGTTGATGCAAATGCTGGCTGTTATGAGTTTGATTACAGAATTCAATGATCCTAAACGGAGAGGTATGAAAACTTGGGTACCGAATTGGCTAATTCTCAAAACAATTATACATGTTTGAGATTAACATAGCTATATGGATGAGTATAAAAGAAAGCTATGTTCAGTTAGGTGCATAGTTGCAACTTGCAAGAAATCATGAACCAGTCAAAAATCTATTTTTCTTGCAATTAGTGTACTACTGGGCCTCAATTGTCAAATTCCTAGGATGGGAAATGTTTTTTCAGAAGACACCCACTGATGCCCGATGGATAGTTTTTTGCCTTGATCTAAAATAGTTTGTCATGCGATTTAACTTTGTGATCTGTTGAATATTTTGAATTTTAAGAATCCTGCATAGTCTCTTGCCTTGCATCTTATTTGATTATGGACTTATTCCAATTTCTTTCTCTTGGTTGAACTGGATAGCATAGTTGAGCATAGGTTTCTGTTACTTTTTTTTTTTTTTATCGGCATAGCTTTCTATTACTTGAAAGAGGCTCGCGTTCACTTCTTTCCTGCCTGTATAATATTGCTCTCTCATCTGTTTGTTTTATAGTACATTTTTATTTTCTTGTGGGAGAAGTTATTAGATATGAAGTCAATACTCCAAATAGTATGTAGAGACATATTATTCTTTGCATCTTTTGTGTTGCCATTAAAACTACGAATATCTCACTTATAACAATTCAGGTCTGGGCAATTTGATTGCCAAAAATGAAGATGAATATGTAAAATTGGCTGTGAAGTTGGCCTCTGATATTTCGGCACTACAAAATTTGAGAATGAGTCTTCGAGAGCTCATGTCCAAGTCCCCTCTCTGCAATGGAGCAAAATTTACCCTTGGTCTAGAGTCAACATATAGGCAAATGTGGCGCAGATATTGTAAAGGAGATGTTCCGGGTTTGAAACGCATGGAGCTGTTGCAACAACCTGTTTCTTCAAATGACCCATCCAATAAGAACTCTGAGCCAACAAGGGCCACAAACTCAAGTGAGGGAAGCCCCGGATCTGTCAAGGCCAATGGATTCAGTTCAACACAACCACCGAAGCTTAATTTTGTCAATTGTGAAGAAAATGGTGGGTCGTTGAATCACAGTAGTAAGCAAGGTATGGTGGGTTCAAGTTGAATTTCCTGTGAGAGTCCTTTATTGTGATTCAAGGATGCTCAGCTGTATTAGGTTTGTATGATGTATATTGTGGTTGCTACTGGAAGAGGCTTGCAGCTACCACAGCATCACAAGAGGTTAAATTTTCATAGAATGACAATTTTTTTCTGGGAAAGAGTGTAAGCAACAGTTACCAAATCGATTTGTGTCCTCAACTACTGTTGATACTCCCGGAGGTGATGGTGCTTTGAAATGGCATCCTTCAATATCTGTAACACATTGTCACATTCCCCTCCTAATTATAATAGCCAGTTGAGAGTGTAAATTGTGTAATATTTATTTAATTTTTTTTTGGGGTATGGACTTCTTTTCTAGCATGGTGTTGAAGGATGGAGTGTACCTGTGTGAATGTAACAGGCTTTCATGTGAAAAGCAGGGGTGGACAAATTGAGATTTCTGTGTTGATTACGATAGGAATATGAAAGTTTAGCTCTGAAGTACTAAAGAGTTCAAAACATGTCTACAGAGGAAACAATATCAGATGCAACTTAATTAGCTCTTAAGCTAGTAGTAGTACTAATTTGATAACTGTTATTATGACATTCGTCAATGCTAATTATGTGACGAGATGTGGGCATAATTTTACCCTTCCTTAGGATTGATCAGTACTTCCTATGAGATACGTGAAAATGATTACTTTCACCTTATAGTTGGCAACAAGTAAAATGTGATTAGGGCTAATGTGTTCTCATTACTTTAGCGAAACATAGTTTTTCATAATTTCATGTAATGAACCCAACAAACTCCACAATAGCCTAGGTTCCTGGTAATAAGGATCTTAAAATACCAGTTAAGTATTAATCTCTAAAGAATTTTGATGTTAGTACAATGTTTTAATTATAAAGAATGAACAAGATGTTAACGTATATAAAAATTTCTGTTGAGTTAACTTTAACATGCAGTGAAATTTTCTTGATTCCAATGAGATTATTCCTTGATGGATTTTAAAGTTGTCTTAAATTTTTTGGATAATTAAAAACAGAAAATTAAAAATCGTGCAAGAAAGGTGTAGAATGGGGGAACAAACAATACAATATTGCATTAATGGATAGGAATTAGGTTTGATCGACTGGATACCATTAATTATTGTTTTAATGGATTAGGGAGACTGCATGGTTTGGTTGACTGATTAATTAGTTAATTAATTAAAGAAACTTTGTTAGTCATAGCAGTAGGTTGGATTCTGAATTTAAATTAGTAACTACGAATTTTAGTTTTCTAGCCTTTCCATTATTTCTCAACTTTAATTTTGATGGTCATAACAGCACTGAGCAGTCTTGTGTTTTTTTTTTTCTTAAAAAAAACACAGCAATAAGGAGTCTTATTCAACCACTCTTACACATTATATAAATTTTATTGAAGAAATTTCACATCTCCTAATCTCGACATGGAAAATGTCAATAACATTTCCTAACTTATTTTTCCTAATACTCTTTTTTATTAGATAGAATATATTGAGAATTATTAAATTAAGTGAGACTCATTCTTTATTTAACAAGTGTCATATATAATTTTTTGAATTTTAATAAATTTCAGCCATTAACAATAAGTCCTGAAAAAAGTGTTTTAAATAAAGAATGTATTACTAACATTTTCTTTTTCTATAAAAATAAACTAATTAAAGAGGAAAATAAATTAAATAAATCTCTCTCTTACATATTTGCTTTATGAAAAGAGTAGTGGAAATGGTTTCATAACCACTCAACCTGATCACTTCCCTTATCTATCAACTTGTACAAATGCTGATTCATATTACAATTCTGTCACTCTATATAAGCTTCAACAATCAAGCCATTTCGCATATTCATACTACAATCTCATTCTTACATATCCTTCAAACACAAGCTTCTCTTGTTTCCAAAGCCAAAAAATGTCAACCACCATTGATGTTCCGGAATCAAGCAATGTTGCTAAAGGCAAAGCCGTTTTAGCTGCCCCACCAAGGCCAGGAGGGTGGAAGAAAGGGGTAGCAATAATGGACTTTATTCTAAGATTAGGTGCCATAGCAGCTGCTCTTGGTGCTGCAGCCACTATGGGAACCAGTGATCAAACACTCCCTTTCTTCACTCAGTTCTTTCAGTTTGAGGCTAGTTATGATAGCTTCACTTCTTTCCAGTATGTGGCCTTCAAAACTATATTTTATATGCCTTTTCGAAACATCAACATTGACAATCTTATTTGCGTTCGATTTCTATGCTTTGATAATATATTTTTATACTGTCCTTTAATCAGAAATTATAGTAATTATGATTTCAAAAGTAATTATTATAAAATTTAATAAAATTTATCATTTATATGACTAATTATAATTAAACGACATTGTAAAAACCGTTTATATATATGTTAGTATATATATATATATATATATATATATATATATATATATATATATATATATATATAGACTATTTAGTCATCTTGTTCACCCAAATGAGAAATTAACCTAATGGTTAACAAAATGCAGGTTTTTCGTTATTACAATGGCTTTAGTGGGTGGCTACTTGGTGCTATCCCTACCTTTCTCTTTCGTAGCCATCATTCGCCCCCATGCAGCTGGACCAAGGCTTTTCTTGATTATCTTAGACACTGTAAGCTCTTTTACACTTAGTAAGCTTTGTATATTTATGGATAATTTTTCTTCTTCTTTAAGTACTTATAATAAGATAAAATGAATTGAGTTTTTTCATAAAGTTAAAATTAATACACTTAATTATTATAAAAATTCCCTCATTTAACTTCTTTAAAACTTGAGATATGCATTGATTTTAACTTACAGAAAATTTCAATTAATTCATTCTACTTTTTATTTTTTATTTTTTCTTCTATAAATGTTTATGGAGAAGGCCTTGGATTATTTGATTCAATTTAACATAACATTATAACCCTGTATGTTTATTACAAATATATATATATATATATATATATATATATATATATATATATATATATATATATATGCATGCATGCCAAGTCTCTTTATTTTACCATTGATAATTTCTCCAATAGAAGAAGCATGTCAAGGGGACTGAATCATTGATCACTAGAAGAGTTATTATAAATGTTGATAAAGCACATGGTTTAAGCTATGCAACACTAAATGGCTTAAGCTTTTTGTGTGTGTTTATGACATTGCAGGTGTTTCTCACGCTGGCCACTGCTAGTGGTGCTTCAGCTGCTGCCATAGTTTACTTGGCACACAATGGGAACCAAGACTCGAACTGGCTTGCCATATGCAACCAATTTGGAGACTTCTGTGCACAGACCAGTTCAGCAGTGGTGTCATCCTTCGTTGCTGTGGTTGTCTTGGTGTTGTTGGTTGTTATGTCTGCTTTGGCTCTTGGGAAGCGTTGAGAATTAACATGCTTATTGCTTGGGGCTTTGACTTAATTATCTGTGTATTATTCCTCAGGTTTTGAGGTTTCCGTCAAGTTAATGAATTGTGTCCTAGTATTGATTTGAGAAGATGTTTCAATGGAATATTTAAACAATTTAGTTGCCTTTGGGATAATGTTTTGTAACAATTTTTAATCATCAAATCAAATGATTTATTACTTATTCAAATAAGTAATTTTTGACGGTTTTTGAACTGTCAAAAAATGAACACAAAAGAATAATAATAAAAATAATAAATTAATATCACATCAATATTTAATGGAAATAAGGATCATTTTGGAACAATTTGTAAATATAGAAGATTAAAATAGTATTTTAAAACAAATGAACAAAATAGGAAAATATGAAAGTTATAGACCAAAATGATATTTTAACCTAAAATTTATTAAAAAAACTATAGAATCACAATTTAGAGCTCATTGAATAAGTAGTAATACATATAAAATTTTGTAATTTCTAATTTAATCAATAATAAATAATTAATGTGTTTAAAAATAAAGTATTAAAAAAATCAATTAGAGCTCATAGATTTTGTTATAATTTATATTATTATTTTAATGTTTCATTCACTTTTGCTTTAACTAGATGGTAACTTCTCAGAAAAAAAAATGCTAGATAACAACTATTGCGTTTTGGTTCATTTCTAAACGAAGAATTTGAAGGGAAGAATAGAACGAAACCTTAAATATTATATATTAACATGAATAATTCTTTAGGGTTATGCCCCAATCCTAGAATAGAATAAGAAGTACTACTCACACATAATCATCATGAATAATATCATAAAAAACATAGAAGAAAAAAAGTACCAATCAGATAAAAGAAAAACCAAGAAAATTCAAAGCTCCCCCAAGCTGTCAATAATCAAAGTCACACAGTTTTTCTCGGGCATTTAAAGATATGAGCTAAAAATCTATTCAGATCCAAATACAATAAAAACGTAAAAACAAGAAAATAAAAACACAAACTAATTGGCAAGGCCTTGTCAAATGCAGCAACAACCTTGATATGGAATAAGGGACTTGGCATGCCTATGCCAATGAATGGCATGGCCATGTCCGTTAGGATTAGCTTAAAATTGCTCTCTTTTTCTAATACAAAGGTTTTTTAAGGTCAAAAAATTTGATCTTGAAAGTTCAGTATGCAAAAAAAACTTCATTTAGCACCAAAGGTTAAATCACACGGCTCTTGTACACATGAAAGCACCCATGGCCTAACAGGTTCGACAAAAAGAATAAAATGCCATGAAATGAACAAAAAAAAACCTAATTAAACAACTAAAAATACAAATAATCTTAACTAAATTGTTAAATAAAGACCAAATGCAACACATCACCTGACCCCACAAAAACTATAAATAAGTTGGTCTTAGATAGAGGTAAACCAACCATGCTCATTTTAGCATAACACATTAATACAGAAGACACATGCTCTGTCAATTGCAAATTACTCAAGAAAGAATCCAATTTCTTTAGATCTTTGTTATGGAGTATGGATAATCCATAATCGATTATATGACCTATTTTAGGTGTCTGTTTTAGCAAAGTCAAACTAGATTTTAAAACATATAAAAATAAAAACTCAACAATATAGTAAGGGTAAAATCATATTTTTATTTCTTTCTTTTCTTTTTACCAACCAAAAAACTTTAATTCAAATATTTTCCTATATTTTTACTCTATTTCTTTTCTACCTAACAAACTTTATTTCATTCTATTCTCACGTATTTCTCTGTTTTTTTTTCTTTTCTCATTTACCTATTTTTGCTCCCTCTATTTCTTGTTTCCTACCGAATAAAGCATAATAGTCCACCGCTACTTTTGTATTCTATAGCTCGTAGTGATTTATGAGTGAATTTAATTTATTCTATATTCTGTCTTTTTGTTTCATAAATATTTACAGAGAAGTTTATTTCAAATAAAATTTAAGTAAACCAACAAAATTTGTTTTACCATAAAATTTGTATGTATATTTTGTAGGTCTCGATTAATATATAACATAAAATTTGTATGTATATTTTGTAGGTCTCGATTAATAACATTTGTAAAGTGGAAAATGGATTTTTAATTGTATACATGCACGTGACCAAAGAACATGTATAGAGTGACAAAGAATCCAATATCGTGTTATGGATCTACTTGGTTTGGTTGACGGATTAATGGCTACGTGACCAAAATATGCATAGATTACGAAACTTTAATTTGTTAATTATTTATATTAATGGGTTAGGGTGGTTTAAGCCGTTAACTCATTAATTGAAAGGAGTTTGTCACAATAATAACAGGTTGGGTTTTAATTATAATAACTAGGATTGGTTATATTATATCATTTCATTTTTCAGAGAATAATACACAGATTAAATAATTAATTAATATATTAATTTATACAAAATTTATTTTTAAATGTTTTATTATTATTTTTCTATTATATTATTTATGATAAGTATGTAAATAATATAAGAATTAAGTAGAAATAAAAAATATGCAATTAAAAATAGTAACTAATATTGTATTAAGTTTTTAAATAGAAAATAAATAAAATCATTTTTTTTTGTTAAAATGGAGAAATAGAAAAATAAAAAAATATCATAGAAAAAGCGTAAAATAATTTTACATAATTATTCAATCACAAATTATTATGTATAATAAATTTATTATTTTTTATAATAGTTATCTTAAAAATCATATAAAAGTTATTAATTTATGATTAGATGATTTTATACGAGTATACAGTCGTTAAACTCAAGTCAAAATAGTATGCGTTGCTTGATTTCATTCAAATTTGATTTATCAAATTAATCCCATATGCTTCCGTGATATCCAAATCATGAAAACCATAATCCCTAATTAATATAAATAAATGACCAATGCCAACCTGCCTAACCATCAATTTGAATTATGTTGGTTAATTAAGAAATTAAAAGGTAAAAAATTCAATGAAATAATTATGTACTTTATTTTAATAAATTTTTATATAATAGTAATTTTTTAACCAATGTTCACATTTCATAAAACCATTAATAAAAATAAATTAAGAGGAGAATTTATTTTCGATTTTCATAGTGTTTAAAAATTCATTGGAGACACAATGATCTCTCAAATAAAAAAAAAACCAAAAGATTATTAAATATATATATATATTTTTCTCTTTTTCTCTACTTACTTTGATACGAAAAGGTGACATTATTAAGAGCAAAAGTTTTCACAACAACTTCGCTAAGTTCGTTAGTTGGCACCCCTATCCCACTAATCCTAACATCAACGACTCTTAATTTCTCCCTCTCTATATATATAACCTTCAATCATCAACACATTTGCATCTTCCACGTACTCTCACATTAATTCATAGAGTCATCTCATATATCTTCTCAGAACATAACTAAGCTTCTCTCATTAATTTTCCAACCCAAAAAAAAGAATGTCAACCACCAATGAAGAAATCCCAGAGTCAAGCAAAGTTGCTAAGGGAAAGGCTGTTGCAGTAGTTGCACCAGCAAGGCCAGGAGGGTGGAAGAAAGGGGTGGCAATAATGGACTTCATTCTAAGGTTAGGTGCTATTGCTGCGGCTCTAGGTGCTGCTGCCACTATGGGAACAAGTGATCAAACACTTCCTTTCTTCACTCAGTTCTTTCAGTTTGAGGCTAGTTATGATAGCTTCACTACTTTTCAGTATGTGACCTTCTAATTACTCTATTTTCTATATATGTGTTTTCCTATATACGCCAGTCTTAATTCACCGAAATGAGAAATTAACCTAATATGGTTAACAAAATGCAGGTTTTTTGTTATTACAATGGCTCTAGTGGGTGGTTACCTTGTGCTGTCACTACCTTTCTCTATTGTAGCCATTGTTCGCCCCCATGCTGTTGGACCAAGGCTTTTCCTCATCATCTTAGACACTGTAATAATCTCTCTCAAATCTTGATGAAATCGGTCTTATTTGTTTGGATAAACTTTTTCAAGAACAAAGTATTGATAATATCAATTTTGTTTGAATAAATTTCTCTATAAATACTTATAAAACAAGAAAATAATAAATTAAAAAGGAATTGAATTTCTTTCATAAACTAAAATTAACTTGCACACTTTTAACTTCTTCAAAAGTTAAATGAAATAACTCCTATAAAAAGAAGTACATAAATTAATTTTAGTTAAATGAGAAACTCAATTTATTTTATTTTCTTATGAAAAAATTTATGCAAATAGTATGCAACTATAAGAGACTAAGGTACACGACAAGCCTCTTTATTTTCCAAATGATCACTTCTCCGGCAGAATAATGGTATATCGAAGCATACGAAGAGTAGCACTACATGAAATAGAGAACAATTCATATAAGTACTAACAAAATATAGTAATTAGACTATTTATCATTGATATAGACATTGTTGGTTGGTCCTTTAAACGTTGTGAGTTTACGATAATTAACAGTAAGATGCACTGAAAATTTATGTTAATTTCTTATGTTAACAAGATTGTTTTGTTAGGTTGATGTATATTGTACTGTTATCATAATTTATACATTTACAATGTCATAGAGAATTTCATTTTCATTAGGTAAATGACATGAAGAAATTTTTAGAAGAAGAAAATAAAATAAAATAAAATAAATTTATTTATAAGTTATAATTATCTTATGTATAAACTAATTTATAAACTAATTTGTAGAAATTTTTTCAAAAATAAATCCTTCTGAATTAGCTTACTCAAATAAATCCTAGTCCATAAGCCTAATTACTAACAGTATTTGTTGTTCTAAGCTTGCTGACCCAATTGTAAGTTTATTAGTACTATCATATACTTTTAGTTATAGACTTTGTGTGTACGTGTTTATGAATATTGCAGGTGTTTCTTACTCTAGCCACTGCTGGTGGTGCTTCAGCTGCTGCCGTAGTTTACTTGGCACACAATGGGGATCAGGACACGAACTGGTTAGCCATATGCAACCAATTTGGAGACTTCTGTGCGCAGACCAGTGCGGCAGTTGTCTCATCCTTAGTTGCTGTGGTTGTCTTAGTCTTGTTGATTGTCATGTCTGCTTTGGCTATTGGGAAGCCTTGAAAATAATCAACATAAGGGGCCTTAATCAATTAAGTTATATGTTGTGCATGTTTATTTTCTGTTAGTTTTCCTTGAAGTAATTAATGATGTTCCAAATTGATTACTTTATGTAAATTTGGTGGGTGTTGCGAATGGAATATTTTAATTAAATTCTGATATATAGATGTTTGAAGCTTTGAAGTGCTTATTCTCAATTACAAAGTCGTCCTTTCATCTTGTTGCATTTTTTTTTCTTGGCGTGATCACATGAGAGAATGGGAATGCAAGATATAACTATATAGCTATGTTATAATTCTGAAAAGGAAAAATGTAATTTTCACATCCCAGAAAAGGAAAGAGAAATAAGACAGATACAGAAAAAAATTGGTAGATATAATGATTGATTCAATAAGAAAGGAAAACAAGATAAAAAACGCTGTGTGAAATTTAGTATGTAAAATAAAAAAGTCAGGATAAAGGAGGAAGATTGGGGGTTTCCATTGAATAACAATTTGCCATGATCCTGAAATAGGAGTATTAGCATTAATAAAGACAACAATCTCTCTAATTGGCTAACTACTTAACATCAAAAGAAACTTTATCAGGTCGAAAAACCACATCATTCCTTTGTCTCCAAATGTGATATACACATTCAGCAAAGACTTTCAGCCATGGAGCATCATATATATGAAAATCATCCACTGAAACATTGGCTTCAATCCATAGATTAATATCCATAGTGAAAAGGTTTGGGATAACCTGATGGATACCATAACTCCTCCAGAGCTGCTGGACTTGAGAGTAGTCCTTCAGAATATGAAGTTCAGATTTTGAATGATGAGCACACAGGGGATAGATAGGAGAAGGCACCATATTTCTCTCCCATCTATAAAGATTAGTAACCAAAACTTCCCAAAGAACCTTCCATAGCATGTCTGTAGCTCTTGGGTGCCCTTGTATCTGTTGAGATACTTAATTCAGTTAAAAGTTAGTTAGAAACTGACTTGTGTAGTTAGCTTTATATGGCACTATATGTGATACTCTATAAATAGAGTTGTATAATAATTCTGCACTGTGAGTGAACGAATAATCTTTTTCTGTAATAGTGAAGCTTCTGTCCTAATAATTGGTATCCAGAGCTTTAGGTTCTTGGTAGAAAAAAGAGGGAGAATTCCGTTGTGTGAGAAGTGTGTGAATACTGCTGTGTGAGAAGAGAATTCTGTTGTGTGAGAAGAGTGAGTTGTTGAAGATGGCCACCTCCAATAATGGTGGTTTTCTAGCAACATTACCCATTCTTGATGGAAAGAATTGGGATAAGTGGAGCAATCAAATGGAAGCCATTCTTGGTCTTCAAGATGTGCTTGAAGTGATTATAGAGGGTATCGAAAAGATCACTACAACAAAGGTGGATGAAGCTCATGTCAAAGAAATCAAGAAGAAGAATTGCAAAGTCTTGTTCATTCTTCATCAGTGTGTTGATGCGGGTCATTATGAAAAGATTTCTGGAGTCAAGAGTGCGAAGCAAGCATGGGACATTCTTCAACAAGCCTATGCTGGTGCTGAGAAAATCAAGAAGGTCAGATTGCAGACCTGGAAAAGACAATATGAGTTGCTTGAGATGGAAGAAACTGAAAGTGTTGGAACCTACATCAGTCGGGTCCAAACACTTGCCAATCAAATGAAGAGCTGTGGCAAGAAAGTCTCAGATCAATCAATTATTGAAAAGATTCTGAGAACATTACCCACCAAATTTGATGTAATTGCTGTGTCAATTGAAGAGACCAGGGATCTTGAACAAATGAAGCTTGAAGAACTACAAGGCTCTCTTGAAGCATTTGAGATGAGATATGCTGAAAAGAAAGAAAAACCAAGTGAACAAGCTCTGCAGGCCCAATCAAGCTGGAGAAAGGAAGGAGATAATTCAAAGATTAAAAGGGGAAGATGCAAATGGAGAGGAGGAAGCAGTAGAGGTAGAGGCTAGTCAAATTGGAATAATCAGAATTTCAATTCTGGCAAACCTGCATTTGATCAGAAATCAAATGACAACAAGCAAATGAGAGGAGGTTCGTGTGGTTCAAGAGGAAGAGGTGAAAGGACGAGAATGGCCAAGAGTGGCATTCAATGCTACAATTTTCAAAAATGGGGCCATTTTGCAGATAAGTGCTGGCACAATGACAAAAGGAATTCAAGAAATAATGAAATCCAACTTGTAGAAGAAGAGCAAGATGATTCAGATCAAGTCATGCTTATGGCAACCACTGAAGTAAGAGAATCCAATACTGATTTTTGGTATTTGGATACTGGTTGTTCCACGCATATGACAGGAAAAAGAGATTGGTTTGTGAATCTTGATTCAACTGTGAAAAGCAAGGTCAAGTTTGTTGATAATAGCACACTCACAGCTGAAGGTGTTGGTAAAGTGCTGATCAAGAGAAGAGATGGCAAGCACTCCTTCATCTCTGATGTTCTTTTGGTGCCAGGGATTAAAAGTAATTTGCTTAGTCTTGGGAAATTATTTGAGAAGGGTTATGTGATGTTCATGGAAAACAAAGAACTGAAAGTGTTTGGTGGAAATAAAAGACTGATTATCAAGGCACCTTTATCCAGCAACAGAACCTTTAAGGTGGGAATTCAAGTGATGGAGCATAATTGCTTTGAAACTTCAGTAAAAATAGAAGAATGGCTGTGGCATTACAGGCTTGGGCACCTAAATTTTAGGGATCTACATCTGTTATGCATAATGGTGAATGGTATACCATAAATACATGTACCAAAAGAGATGTGTGAAGAGTGTTTGGAGTCAAAGCAGCCAAGGTGCTCATTTAAAAATCAAGTTCCAAGCAGGACAAAAGAAAAACAGGAAGCTGTCTACTCAGATGTATGTGGACCAATGTAGATGACTTTACCAGGAAGATTTGGGTGTATATGATTGCTAGAAAGAGTGATGTATTTGAGATGTTTAAGAAATTTAAAGTGCTGGTAGAAAAACAGTCTGGTCATTGCTTGAAGATTCTTAGAATAGATGGAGGAGGTGAATATATCTCATCAGTTTTTCAGCATTTTTGTGATTAAGAAGATATTATACATGAGATCACACCACCATACACACCCCAACATAATGGTGTTGCTAAGAGAAAGAATAGAACTCCCATGAACATGGTGAGAAGCATGCTTAAGAGTAAGAATTTGCCAAAGTTTTTGTGGGGAGAAGCAGTGTGCACTGCAGCTTACATTCTTAATAGATGTCCAACTAAAAGTTTGAGGGGTATTACACCAGAAGAGGCATGGACAGGTTGCAGGCCAAATGTGAGTCATTTGAGAGTTTTTGGCTCAGTATGTTTCAGGCATATCCTTGATCAGCTGAGGCAGAAATTAGATGACAAGGGAGAAAGATTGATACTTGTAGGGTATCATGCAACTGGAGGTTATAAGCTGTTTGATCCAAAGAAGAAGCAAATGACAAGCAGAGATGTGGTCATAGATGAATCTAAAAGCTGGAACTGGGACAATGATGACAGACCAAGCAGAATTATGTTTGATTTTGAGCCAGAAGAACAAGAAAAATGAGATATGGAAACAGATGCAGAAGTGAGAAAATCACAGAGAACTAGGACCATTTCACAAAGGCTGCAAGATTTTGATATTGTGTCTGACACAAGTGAATGCAGAAGGGGATTTAGTGCATTTTGCACTGCTGTCAGAAGCAGAACCAGTAAGTGTGGATCAGGCCTTGCAGGATCCACAGTGGATTTGTGCTATGGAGGATGAACTTCAGTCAATTGAGAGAAATGAGACCTGGGAACTGGTGTCTTTACCTATTCATAAGAAACCTATAGGTGTGAAGTGGGTCTATAAGGTGAAAGTGAATCCTAGAGGAGAAGTGGTTAAACACAAAGCTAGATTAGTTGTTAGAGGCTTCTTGCAGAAAGCTGGTATAGACTATGAAGAAGTATTTGCACCTGTGGCCAGATTGGAAATTGTGAGATTGGTGGTTGCAATAGCAAGTCAAAGGGACTAGAAAATGCATCAAATGGATGTAAAGTCTGCTTTCTTGAATGGTCCACTTGAAGAGGAAGTGTATGTGACACAGCCACTGGTTTTGTTGTGACAGGGGAAGAAGACAAAGTCTACAGATTAAAGAAGGCTTTGTATGGCTTAAAGCAGGCTCCAAGAGCCTGGAATAAGAGGATAAATAGATTTTTGCAGCAGATTGAATTTATGAAATGCAGCTCTGAGTGTGGAGTCTATGTGAAGGGAGAAAGATCAAGTCTACTAATTGTTTGTTTGTATGTAGATGATCTGTTGGTGACAGGTAAGAGTGAGCATGAAATCTGTTCATTCAAACAAAGCATGATGAAAAAGTTTGAGATGACAAATTTGGGAGAATTGTCATATTTTTTGGGAATTCAATTCAAGAAGGTGAAAAATGGGTATGTCATGCATCAAGGAAAGTATGCAAGTGACTCTCTAAGAAGATTCAAGATGGATAGATGCAATCCAGCAGCTACACCAGCTGAGACTGGATTAGTGTTAGAAAAAGATGGAAGTAAGGAAGCTGTGGATTCAACTCAGTTCAGACAGATGGTTGGCTCATTGAGGTATCTTTGCAACACTAGACCAGATATTGCTTATAGTGTTGGCTTGATCAGTAGATACATGGGAAATCCTAGAGTGCCTCATCTCTTAGCTGCAAAGAGGATCATGAGGTATGTAAGAGGAACTCTGGAATATGGCTTGCTGTTTCCAAGCAGAATGGAAGAGGAGAAAGCTGATTTAGTGGGATACTCGGATGCTGATTGGTGTGGAGATAGAAATGACAGAAAAAGCATAGCAGGGTACATTTTCAAGTTTGGTGAAGCACCAAATTCTTGGTGTTCAAAGAAGGTGCCCATTGTAGCTTTGTCATCATGTGAAGCTGAATATGTGGCAACATCCATGAGTGCATGTCAGGCTGTTTGGATTGATGCATTGTTGAAAGAAATGCAGATTAGAGAAGAAGGAATTGTGAAGCTGTTTGTGGACAACAAATCAGCAATAAACCTGGCCAAACATCCCATTGCACATGGAAGAAGTCAACACATTGAAACAAGGTTTCATTTTCTTAGAGACCAAGTTAGTAAAGGCAAGCTGAAGCTGGAATTTTGCAGATCAGCAGATCAAGTTGCTGATATCTTGACCAAACCATTGAAGAAGGATAGTTTTCTAAGGCTTAGAAATGATTTAGGTGTAATGAATGTTGTAAAACTGAATTAAGGAAAAGTGTTGAGATAGTTAATTCAATTAAAAGTTAGTTAGAAACTGACTTGTGTAGTTAGCTTTATATGACACTATATGTGATACTTTATAAATAGAGTTGTGTAATAATTCTGCACTCTGAGTGAATGAATAATCTTTTTTCTGTAATAGTGAAGCTTCTGTCCTAACAGTATCTCCCAACCCTTCCTTCAAATAAGTTGCTCTTGGACAATGGTGGGAGATGACAGAAAATCATAAGTTAGCTTTGTGGAGAACCGCCCATCTTGGGAATAATTCCTTATAAAGTTGTCATTCCCTAATAAAGGATTGGGAAAAAGAGTAGCCCCAATCTCATTGACAACCGTACAAGGAAGAAAACTCTACAACAAATTCATCTTCCAATTTCCAATGTTATCAACCATCATATCTGATGTAAAGTGAAGGAAAAAGGGTGTTCAAAATAGGCACAACTAAATAAAAGGATCTATTTTACATCGAAATTGTATTGAAACATACAACAAACTGGATATGTACATGTTGATGCTTTCTTGAAACATAAAAATTTTCTTCAATAGTGTGAAGATTCCACATGTATTCACATAGAGGCAATATTGGTGCTATAAGAGAATAAGAAGAGAAGTGATAACTTTCTTTTGTATTTATAACAAGTCGTAGTAAACAAATTTTCAATTATTCACATTATCTTATCTTCTAAGTGATTGAAAATATTATTTTCTTGTTACTTTCTCTCGTCAACCATTTAGCAATTTGAATTTGAAATAATAATTGATCAAGTCTAACTTGTAAGTAACAACTTTTTTCAAACCCAATTCCAAACATGAGATCCCCATGTTTGTTTCCTTTAATATTTTAAATTATTTATATTTTCAGTGCTAACAAAAAATATAATAATATTTCACTTAGGAAATTAATTAATCATATTAAATTCTATAATTTAATTAATCATCAAATATTAAAATAATTTCTTTCTATATTAGAACACTAGTTTATGTGTGACATGTAAGTTCAATACTAAACTGATAATATATTAATCAAATTAATATACTAATCAAGGTAAGCGTCTAGCAACACTCTTTAACGTTCTAGCAACACTCTTTAACATCCAAATAATGAAGTAACATCTTTTATCTTCAAGAACCAATAAAAAAATAATATAATATTTTTTTCCATCATTTATATCTTAAGGTTAACTCTAGAGTATAGTATTATTGTCAAACTCTAATAAGCTAACACATTTAATCAATGAATGACTTAAAAAACTTTTTTCTTCTTCTTTCATTCAGTTATCTTGGCCAAGATCTTAATTCTATCATAAAATTCAAACTCATTACTTAGAGTTGATGAATTACTTCTTGATTAATCATTAATTCTACAAGTATTTAATCATATCCAATATTCATTCAACTAGTATCCTAAGACATTAGGTGTCCAAAATTAAAACATAATAAATAACTTATTAATTACTATGATAATTTTAGGTCAAAATAAACTATTATATTTCTTCTTGAGAATTTTCTGTTGACATATCAAAGTAATATTAACTATTAGGAATTCTCAATTGAGTCAGTTCAATTATGACATCCACATGTACATCATCTATATATGCAATTTAATAAATGAGATCTATTAATCTTTATCCAATAAAGAACCTTACATATATTGACTATTTGAATTATCGATATCCTTTTCACAACAATCCTACGATCAAGAATAATTTAAATAAAATTATAAAGGATTTGTTTCTTATTATCACAATCTCTATCATGAACAAGTCTCTAATTTTAATCAAGGACTTGGTTAAAATAACAATTTAATAAAACAATAAATACGATAATAAAATAAAGAACAATTCTTTACTAAAATTGATTACATGATGAATTGGATCTTGGACATACATATTTATCTCCAACATAAAGTCCAACATACTCAAAGGTGCGAGAGAAAAACAGGTTGATACGAAGACAATACCAAATTTCAACCAGTGGTGCTTCCAAAACAAGATAGTTCTACCATTACGAACAATCCACATGCCACCCTTTTAAGACATCAACCCAAGCACCTTGAAGCCTTTCCAAACATCAGAGCACTTGCAATGCATCTTTGTTAGAGAAATGAGTCATCACACCACACTAGAAATGAGAATTCGGTCCATTAAAACAAAAAAAAAAAATTCATGAGGGAGGTCTTTTTAACATTAAGAATAAATCCCTGGTTGCAACCATACTCGTCCCGCAAAACTTGAACCCAAAGCGAGTTAGGACTGGAGATGAGACCCCAACCTAGTTTCATTTTTAGGGATTTGTTGAACAAATAAAGGTACCTAATGTTAGATATATCCGTTAAAACTGACTCATGTTATTTGAACAAGTCAAATATAAGAAGGGCTAAAAGATAATTCTATTTATTAGTGGCCTGATTAGTGGGAGGTTGTTGAGGAAGTGGTTATAAAGGTTATTGAGGGACCATATAGTAACTTGCTTGATGGAAGCAGTTATAAAAGGACTAGGGTATTATAAAAGAACTAGGGTAAAACCCTTCATCTATGCTTGTTAAGAAAATGTTTTGAGTTTTTGCAATCAAGAATATAAGAGGGTGAAGAGATTGAGAAAAACTATTTCGCATTAAGAATTCTCAGTTGTTAGTTTGCTGTCAAAAGCCATTTTTGCATAAAGGGTTCTCAGTCAAGACTTGTTGTTTTAAGACTAGCTATCATCAACCATGGACAAAGTTAGTGTCCTCATCATTGTTTACTAAATGTGAAACTCATTAATTCTTAAAGATCCTATTCATATGTTATTGATGTGACTAATGTTTACATGTGGTATCAGAGCCTGGTTTAAGAATTTATGATTTTTCATGTTACTATTTATCAATAGATCGATCTTGAAATTTTAAAATTATTGTTGACTGGTGGATCAATTTTCTTGGAGATGTGATGAAATAAAATCAATTTGAAACCCTTAAAGAAATCCATGTTTCTATTCCATCAATCTTTTATGTGATTTTTGAAACGTAAATGTCAAAACCGTTAATTGAAGACATTCATATATATATATGGTTAAGGATGTGTTCTATGGGTTCTTCATTTTCAATATATATATATATATTTGCATAAATAATTGACAAAGCTTGTGATATTTGTCTTCAATTTCTAAAACTGATGCATATGGATTTAATGTCTTTTATATATTCTTGTATATATATATTATTGAATTGTTTATGTATTCATATCACTGTCGCATGTTTATTCTTTATGGATAAAGGTTCATTATTAAATTATATATGTGAAAGTGACCTTTATATGAAAGGATTGAAATGATACTTATCATTCAATTGAAATATATAACATTGCCTTTGACAAAGTGTTCGTGTTACTGTATTGTTGAGTGGCTATTCATCGAATGTGTTAATGGTCTAATTTTATGCATATGTACTACTGTTATTGTGTTTTGGAACATACACCGAATGACTGTATGAAATTTTCTCTTAGCAATGTGAAATATGTATGGTCTAGAATTAAAGTACGAAGGATTAGCTAGTCACCAAAGTGGCCAAATCCATAAGAATTGTTTTTAATTCCAAACATTATAGATATGTTTTCAATTATCCATGACTGTGATGCTATGAATAGTATATAAAAAAATTACAGTTTACGTTGTGGGTACATTGAAGTTCATTATTATATGACAGTTACGGATCAACCCAAAGGATGATTGTTTGTTTTATAGTAATGAACATGAACGTTGATATTGTAGGTACACTTTTAATTTTATTTAAACATCCAAAGATGATAAATATTTCTAGTTGGGGTATGCATCATTGTCAAATTATATGAAATCTTTATAGCATCATTATTGTTGAATATTGCATATTGGTGGATCCCCAAAGGTGAACATTAATATGCATTTATGAAGTATGTTTGAAATTATGAAGAATGCTAATATATAATAGATTCAAAGCATTAATGTTTTCTATTGCTTGCAGTACCGATTGCCTTGCATTCGTAACTCTCAGTTGTTATAGTTTTTAATGATCTTAACTTCTTTGAATGGAAAGAGCAAATCCAGTTTCACCTTGGTGTATTCGATTTGGATATGGATATAAGAGAAGAAAGGTCAAATGCTATTATTGATGCTAGCACTGATGAAGAAAAAACCCATTATCGAAACTGGGAAAGGTCAAATAGACTAAGTTTGTTATGTATGCAAATGAGCATAGTTGGCAACATTAAATCAGCTCTTCCATAAACTAAAAGTGCGAAGGAAATGCTGGAAAAATGTGGAAGAACGCTCCCAAACTGCTAATAAGTCTCTTGCTAAGACATTAATGAGTATCTTGACCACCATGAAATATGATGGTTCAAGGACTATGCATGAGCATGTGATCGAAATGACTAACATTGCAACAAAACTTAAGTAATTGGGAATGGAAGTGATTGAAAATTTTGAGGTGTATGTTATTCTGAACTCATTACCCTCTAAATATGGTCCTTTCCAAATCAACTATAATATCATGAAAGACAAATGGAATGTGCATGAATTGCATAGTATGTTAGTTCAGGAGAAGACCAGATTTAAGAACTTGGGAACATAAAGGTATCAAGAAACATTAGAAGAATGGAAGATGAGTTATAAAGATCAATGAGAGTTCCTCTTCTAAGATTCACAAGAAGGAACATAAAGGAAACAAATGCTATTTATGTGGTAAGACTAGGCATCTCCATAAGGATTGCTCAAAACGTAAGGCTTGGTTTGAGAAGAAAAGGATTCCTTACCCCACAACACAAGACCAAATGAAAAATTTGTCTTCATGGGCAATGGAATAAAGGCACCAGTGAAAGCTGTTGGGACTTATCGTTTAATCCTAGACATCATTTGGACTTATTGGAAACTCTTTATGTACCTAGTATAACTAGGAATTAGGTTTCATTATCCAAACTTGAGAAAGCTAGATATTCTTTTAAATTTGGTAGTGGATGTTTCAGTTTTTCTAGATATAACTATTTAATTGGTAATGGTATGTTATGTGATGGATTATATAAATTGAATCTTGATAATGTTTTTGCTAAAACATTTATAACAATGCATTAGAATGTCGGTACTAAAAGTTGTTTAGTAAATGAAAGATCTTGTGGCATAAATGCTTGGGACACATTTCCAAGGAAAGAATGGAAAGATTAATAAGGAATAAAATCCTTCCGGATTTAGATTTTATTGATCTGAATGTTTGTGTAGATTGTATTAAAGGTAAACAAACAAAACACACAAATAAAGGGGCCACAAGAAGTAGTCAGCTTCTTTGAAATCATACACATAGATGTTTGTGGACCATTTGATGTTAACACTTTCAATAAAGAAAAATATTCCATCACCTTCATAGATGATTTTTCACTTTATGGCTATATCTATTTCCTGCACAATAAATCTCAAGCTGTAAATGCATTATAGGTTTATATTAATAAAGTGGAAAGACAATTAGACAGGAAGGTGAAGATTGTCAGGTCTGATAAGGGTGGTGAATATTATGGATGGTATGATGAAAGTGGATAACATCTAAATCCATTTGCTAAATTCCTGGAAGAACGTGGTATTTGTGCTCAATACACATTGCTAGGTACACCACAACAAAATGGTGTATCAGAAAGGTGTAATAGAACCTTGCTAGATATGGTTAAAACTATGTTAAGCTATTCTTCTTTACCCACTTCATTGTGGACATATGCTCTAAGGACTGTCATGTATCTATTAAATAGGGTTCCTAGTAAGGCAGTTCCAAAGACTCCTTTTGAATTGTGGACAAGAAGGAAACCTAGTCTAAGGCACTTGCATGTTTGGGGTTATCAGACATAAATTAGACATTATAATCCCCAAAAAAGAAATTGGATGCAAGAACAATTAATGGTTTTTTCATTGGTTATCCAAAAAAGGGAAAGGGGTATAGATTCTATTGTCCTAATCATACTACAAGGATTTTTGAAATTGGAAATGCTAGACTCATTGAGGAATGAGATGTTAGTGGGAGTCAACCACCACTTAAAGTGGAGATTCAAGAAGTGCGAGTGCAAATTCCATTAAATTGCATCTCTATTAAAGGTGTTATTCCTCATGTTGTTATACCGATTAACAATAATGAAGAACAACACATGAATGATACCACTAACCACAATGAAGCTGTAATGAATGAACCAGATGAACCCATGGTGGAAGAACCACAACAAATAGCATTAAGGAGGTCTCAAAGAGAAAGGAGACCAGCTATTCCTAATGATTTTGTGGTTTATCTACAAGAACATGAATTTGAATGGGGAATAGATAAAGATCCAATTTCATTTTCACAAGCCATGAATTGTGATAATTCTGATGAATGGTTAAATGCCATGAAAGATGAGATGAAATCCATGGAACATAATGAAGTATGGAACCTTGTTGAATTACCTAAAGGTTGTAAGAGATTTGGTTGCAAGTGGATCTTCAAGACCAAACTTGACTCTCAAGGTAATTTAGAATGACACAAGACCCGACTTGTTGCAAAAGGTTTCACTCAAAATGATGGAGTTGACTTTAAGGAGACCTTCTCACTGGTCTCTAAGAAAGATTCCTTAAGAATTATCATGACATTGGTGGCTCATTATGATTTAGAGCTACATCAAATGGATTTGAAAACGTTATTTCTAAATGGAAATTTAGAAGATGTGTATATGGACCAACCAATGGGGGTTCATAGAAAAGGGAAAGGAACACATGGTGTGTAAACTTAAGAAGTCAATATATGGACTTAAACAAACTTCTAGGCAATGGTACCTTAAGTTCAATGATACCGTTGTCTCCTTTGGATTTAAGGAAAACACCATTGATCGGTGTATATATCTAAAGGCCAGTGGAGTAAGTTTATATTTCTAATCTTGTATGTTGATGATATCTTGCTTGCAACTAATGATCTCGGGCTCTTAAATGAGACCAAGAATTTTCTCTCTAGTAACTTTGAAATAAAAGATATGTTGGGTTTGTCTTAGAAAGCATATATAAATAAAGTTTTAGAGAGATTTAATATAGAAAAATGCTCATAATCGCCTGTTCCAATTCAGAAAGGAGACAAATTTAGTCTCATGCAATGTCCTAAGTGAAAGATAGGGCCATGAAGCCCGAAGCCATGTGAGAAAAACAAAATTTTTCTAGCGGAAACACACATACCACACAAGAATCATTCTTTAGGACATAGATGTTACCTTATTTATATTCGAAACTTGATGATCAAGGATAGGCTTGAAGATACAAGCCTTCTAATGTTGATCCACACTTCTTGTCAAGACTCAAGAACACTTCTTGAAGACCACCAACAAACACTAAAGGAGGCAGGCTAGGCGAACCAATGGAGAGGAAGAAGGTTAGGTTTCAAAGTGTTTTTACTTATCTAAGAGACTCACCAATAGATGATATTGTGGCTGAATTTTCTGTCAAAACTCACACAAGGGGACACGTGAAAATAGAGAAAGGTAGATAGGTTTTTTTTCAAAAACTCTTAGAGAACTATGATCACACACGTGAAAATAGCACACTTTATAGAAGAGTTTGAGTCAGATTTTTTTAACAAAAAAATCTGATTATGGAGCACCCACACGTGAAGATAAAATGGTGTTGTTTGCATTTCAAAAATTGCCAACAACCTCACATCATATCCTCCTAAGACCAAGTCAATTACTTGGAAATTATTTTTCCAAATAATAATTAAATATCAGCCGTATGTAAGCCCCCTAATCAGCCCTCAAACTTCTTCCTAAAATCTAGGACATGATCATGATAAGATGCTAGTTGAATTCAAATTCAAATTCAGCTCTTATCTTCTCCTTTTGATATGAAACTAACTACTATAGATAATTCATATTTAAATTCAAATATTTAAATTCAAAATTCAAATTATGAAATTTAAATATTAGATAATTAATTAACTATTTAAATTAATTAATAATGTCTTGGACTATCCAAGCTCATTAACTCCATTCATGTGCCCCTCTCTCTTTAAGATAGGTATCCAAACTCCTTCTTGGGTCAACAACCATTATTAGACCCAAAACCTTTAATGTTATTATGTCATGACAATAAAGTGTTAGTGTGTGACCCATTAGGCCCAACATAGTTACTGACATAAATGAGTTTGGGCCCAACAAGGCCACTACCCATTTAATGACAACACAGAGCACTAGCAATGCTTTGTTGCCCCAGAACTAGTTAGTTAAATGACAAGATCATCCTATTAAATCTATTTGGTTTTCGTATGTATTTCCTTTCGTCTTGGTTACCTTCCCATAAAACCTAGGGTAAGGAAACGTATCAGCCCTTGCGGTCTAGGGTAAGCTTTAATACGAAATAGGGAGTCTCCAATTTTACTGACTCTAAAGGAAAATCATCTCATGATTTCTTTTACTATGCATAGATTTCCGAGTCACATAAATGTCATCTCGATTTCTCCGGTTTACAGATAACCTAATCTCTCACAGAGATTTGACGAATTCCTTCAGCTAGTCACCCTAGACTCGTGTTCTTTTAGGACATGCCCAATGGTATACCTATGTGTCTCCATGTTTCAGGAAGACGAGGTATACAATCAAAACATGTCTTTTAGAACACAGTTTAGGTGAAAACTTCTGGTCTAAGGAAAGACACACCCAAATAATAAGAGATTACTCTAATGATACTATCTGTGAGATTTCCTTATAGAGTCTCTTTGTGGGTACGTTCAGTGTGAGCTATACCCTTATAGGTTCACCCACGACTTTAGCTAAGACATCTCCCTGTCTATAGCTCATGAGGTCTTTACCTTGTATCTGCATACAAGTAGATAAGTCGTGCTAGTCTTACCCGAGATCACTGATCCCGATTCTCAGTGTCTCTAGACTAGGAACTTAAATTTAGGAGTAGACATCTGGTATCCTTGAACCCTCATGATCGTGATCCCATCACTGATACTTAAGAGATACCTATTCTATTCCAAGAGTTTTATCCAGTTACTCATATATTATAATGATATCGGGACAGAATATGAAACAAGATAAAGAGTGCTTATAATTTATTCATGACAATATGAAAAGTACATGTACGTCCTAATCTAATGAAAAGATTGTCTCTAGGACATCCATATACTAACACTAAGAATGATTTAGAACGAAAGGAAATAGAAGAAATTCCATATGCATCTCTTGTTGGGAGTTTAATGTATGCTCAAACTTGTAGAAGACCAGATATTAGCTTTGCAATTGAAATGTTGGGAAGATATCAGAGTAATCCTGGTATGGATCATTGGAAAGTTGCAAAGAAAGTGTTGAGGTACTTGTAAGGAACTAAAGATCACATGCTTACTTACAAAAGATCTAGCAACCTTGAAGTCATTGGATATTTAGATTCAGACTGTGCCGAATGTATAGATACAAGAAAGTCCACTTTTGGTTACTTGTATCTTTTAGCTAGAGGAGCTATATCATGGAAGAGTGTGAAACAATCAGTAATTGTTGCATCCAATATGGAAGTTGAATTTGTGGCATGCTTTGAAGTCATGGTTCAGGCTAAATAGCTACGAAACTTTATTTCAGGACTTGGAATAGACGACAATATTGATAGGCCACTGAAAATTTATTGTCATAATTCTGCAACAGTCTTCTTTTCTAAGAACGACAGACACTCCAAGGGTGCTAAGCATATGGAGTTGAAATACTTTGATGTTAAAGAAGAAGTTCAGAAATAGAGAGTGTGAATAGAGCATATCAGCACCAACCTTATGATAGTTGTCCCCTAACAAAGGGATTACCGCCCAAGACATTCATTGGTCATTTGTACAATATGGACATTATGTCTGCTTGGGAATATTAGCTCTATTAGTATTTATTGTTTATTGACACTTTGAATTCAATAATGTGTAAATTTCTGAAATTTTTTGTTTTCAAACTTATGTTCACATGCATGAATGAATGATATTTTAAACAACAGAATTTACCTTTATAAAAGGCATTATTGTATGTTATCCTTTAAAGTATCATGTTGGGAAAAATAGTTGATATGGTAGTACATGGAAGGAACTATGCTAATACGTGAGAGTGTAGAACCGTCTTGACTCTTATTGGCTCTATTTCTAATTATAACTTATGATGAGACCAATGTATGATAATGTTTAGCCGAATGTGAACATCAAGTCTTATATTTGGCGAATCACATAATGACATTTATCACCTGAGCCAAGTGGGATAATGTTAGATATATCCGTTAAAAGTGACTCATGTGATTTGAACAAGTCAACTATAAAAGGGTTAAAAGATAATTATGTTTATTAGTAGCCTGGTTAGTGGGAGGTTGTTGAGGAAGTAGTTTTAAAGGTTGTTGAAGGACCATATAGTAACTTACTTGATGGAAGTAGTTATAAAAGGACTAGGGTAAAATCCTTCATCTCTTCCCGTTAAGAAAATGTTGAGTTTTTGCCATCAAGAATATAAGAGGGACATAGAATTAGAGGGTGAAGAGATTGAGAAAAACTATTCCGCATTAAGAGTTTTCATTTGGTAGTTTCTGTCAAAAATCATTCTATTCGTTGTCAAAAACCATTTTTGCAGAAAGGGTTATCAGTCAAGATTTGCTGTTATTAAAACTTTTTTGTCATCAACCATAGACAAATGTTAGTATCCTCATTATTGTTTACTAAATGTGAAACTCATGAATTTTTAAAGATTATATTTATGTTATTGATCTGACTAATGTTTACACCTAAACCCCATACCACCTCTAAGCTTGGGTTTAGAGAATTTACTCCAAGCCATAGAGTGCATCTTCCTTTGGCTATCAGGGGATCCTCAAATAAAATCCCTGTTCATACGATCCATCTTATCACAAACATACACAGGAAGCAGGGTCGTTTGAATAGTGTAAATCGGTAACACAACAATCACCCAAACTTTCCTAACATAACTCTACCCGAGAAAGACTGAGCATCAACCCTCCAAACACTTAGTCTTTGTTGAGTCTTATCCAACAGGTACTTATAATGGCTAATTTTCTTCCTGCCATGCAGTAAAGGTACCCCTAAATACTTCCCTAGATCAGAAGTGAGCACAAAACCTGATAAATGACTAAGATGTCTTGCTACATGATGGCTCACGTTTCTGGATACCAACAACTTAGGTTTATGGACAGAGACTTTTTCTCCCGACGCTTTGCAAAAAACATCCAAGCATCACAAACAAGAATCCATGTGCTGTGAAGTAGCTTCCCCAAACAATAGCAAATCATCGACGAAGAACAAGTAAGAAATAGGTGATCCTGAAGAGGATAATTTGATCAGGTTCCAAAGACCCTACTGGACTTCTTTCTTGGTCAAGCGGCACAATCTCTCCACACACAGGGAAAACAAATACAGTGAAAGGGGATCAATCTGACAAATGCCCCTTGAAGGGTTAAACTCCTCCGTTCTTTCTCCATTCACTAACATAGACATGGTCGCCATAGACAAGCAACAACGAATGAGGTAGATGAAATTATCATTAAACCCAATATCTTTGAGGGTATCCACAGCAAACTCCCACCGGATGCGGTCGTATGCCTTCTCCAAGTTGACCTTAATCCCCGTATACCCCGTCCTTTTGCCTCTCAAGTTATGCATAGTATGAAAAGCTTCTTGAGCCAAAACAATGTTGTGAGTGATTTGTCTCCCAGGGACAAAACTACACTTGCAGGGATCAACCAAGCTTCCTATGTGCATAATATTTTCGTATTGAGCATTTCTTTTTTATCTATTCCAACATTGCACCAGCAAATTAAAGAGGCTATGCGGATTGGTTGACTGATTAAATATAAGCAACGACTTGTATTCTGAACTTAATTATATATATGTTTTGGTAACGTACTGTCTTGTTTCATACTAGTAAGCTTTTTTCTTAATTTGTCGCGTTTAAAACATCAATACTTTGATGATAAGAGAATAAATTAAAAGTCCACTGCTTACATGACCTCGTGTAAATTTGATTTAACAAATCCATATGACCAGTCCCTCCAAACCCTTTACAACCATTATTCACTTTAATCAAAAAATCAAATTAAACAACTAAGAAAAATAATTAAATAATATTAATTATTTCTCCCAAACCTATCTCCACTTAATTATGAAGTAGTGGAAATGGTTTCCATAACAACTCCCCTAGCTAGCCTTCACTTATGTCCAAACGTTAACCATTCTCTCTCTATATAAGCCACTACGTCCCATCAAGCCATTTGCATCACCGAGTCTTACAATTCCAATTTCAGTCACAAACAAATATACAATCCTAGAACACAAGCTTCTCTCAAATTTCAAAACCAAAAAATGTCAACCACCATTGATGTCCCAGAATCAAGCAATGTTGCTGAAGAAAAAATAGTTTTAGCTGCACCCCCAAGGCCTGGAGGGTGGAAGAAAGGGGTAGCAATAATGGACTTCATTCTAAGGTTAGGTGCCATAGCAGCTGCTCTTGGTGCTGCTGCCACAATGGGAACCAGTGATCAAACACTCCCTTTCTTTACTCAGTTCTTTCAGTTTGAAGCAAGTTATGATAGCTTCACTACTTTTCAGTATGTGACTTAAAAACTTTATGTTCTACATATATATGCCTTTTCATACCGTATACATTTTTGCATTTATATTCACAAGAAATCCAATTAATGCTTACCATAATGCAGGTTTTTTGTTATTACAATGGCACTTGTGGCTGGCTATCTTGTGCTGTCACTACCTTTCTCTATAGTAGCCATCATACGCCCCCATGCAGTTGGACCAAGGCTTTTCCTCATCGTCTTAGACACAGTAATTTTGATCCATCCCTAAACCTTATCATTTGTAACTATTTATGATTTTGATAACCATAAAGGAAATTTTACTACTTATAGTAATTAATTCTTGTGCGTATTACAGTATTTATGGATACAATTAATCAAAATCTCAAAATAATATTAAAACAACTTTGTTAATGTTTTAAGAGTTTTTGTTTTAGATAAGCCACAAAAAGTATATGTAGATACTTTCATCCAATCACAAAATGTCTCATCCAATCACAAAATGTCATATGTTAATTAATTTTAACAATAATTATTTTAAAATTCATATAAATTAATCATAATTTTGATTAATTGAAAGTGTATGTTTTATATGCACTAACAATATATAAACGTTAAACTCTATGGAGATTGGTTTGGTGGTTGAAGAGAGGTCGTGAGTTTAAATCCTTTTCACTAATGAAAATTAACAAATTAATAATCAACATTTATCAATAAAAGTTATACTCTTATTTTAATTCATGTTAAACTTTTTATTATCAAACCAATAAATATTATGTTTGTACAAAAATTGAATATAATTTATCTAAAGTGAAAGAGTGTGCCTTAAAGGAGATAAATTATAATTATTATCCAGCACAATCCTTTTAGCTAGTGTATGTTTAAACATTCTCATACACTTAATTAGAATCAAAATTTGATTGATTTGTTTGTTTATGAATTGCAGGTGTTTCTGACTTTGGCCACTGCTAGTGGTGCTTCAGCTGCTGCCATCGTTTACTTGGCACACAACGGGAACCAAGACTCGAACTGGCTTGCCATATGCAACCAATTTGGAGATTTTTGTGCGCAAACCAGTGGAGCAGTGGTGTCATCGTTCGTTTCCGTGGTTATCTTTGTGTTGCTGATTGTTATGTCTGCTTTGGCCCTTAGAAGACATTAAAATATTAAGATGCAATCAGGGACTAAGTTAATTACCTGCATTGTTATATGTTATGTTTGGTTTATGAAGTACTGTGTCAAATTGATTATTTGCAATGATTTGGACAAATGTTTTGGATGGAATTATATTACTCATTATGACGTTTCTAATGGCAGAAGTTTGAGCCTACATGTTCAATTTTTCTGTGCCTCTTCTCTACCTTGTAACAAAACAAAGTTACGAAGAAAAATGGGAACGTATGACAATAATAATTTATAAGAAAATCATAATAATGACGCTGTAAATAACAAACATAATTAAGTAAAATATATGAGAAATTATTAGTAGAAAATAAAACACTTCTATCTTATCTGTTCTATCTTATCTTGTTGTGGACAATGTTGCCTCTAATTAAAAATTAACAATAAACAAAAATTGAAAGTATTGTCAATATATTTTGCAGTATAATATAGTTAACAACAAGTGGTTGATTTAAATGATATTAAACTTAATTTTCTTAAACAAAGTCATGTTTGAGTTTTATAAATGAAAAAAAGTGATTAGAAGAAAATTTATTAAAAATGATCAATTAAATTTTTCAATAAAAATGATAGTTATCAATAAATTTAATATTTTTTTATCGATAAATGTTAATTAGTTGTTTAATTTATTAGTACCAATGACATAAAATATTATAACTAAATGCACTTCGAATGTGAAAAATTCTTTTTTCTTTTGAGGGAGATTTTGAATTTAGTCATAAGAAGAATTGAATACTGATAAATAAGAATTAAATCATTTTAATGAGAGTGACTAAGGTTATAAATTATTATCTAATGATAATTAATTATAATTACAATTTTAAGATTCTGAAAGTTTGTCCAACTGTATTAATTCTAATTCTAATCGAATCTCCTCATATACATCATCTATTAATTTCAGTACAATAAATTGAAATCTCTAATTTGAAAAGTAATACATTTCGATCTCTATTCTCCCAACTAAATATGTTCGATAAAGATTATCAGCACTATCTCTTTTCTCTTCTTGAGAAGTACATTTCACACTTATATGTGACTAGCCAAAAAATATTTATTTCTCAGTTACTTCAAATTACTCTTTTTTCATTTTTTTTTTGTTTATATACTTGATTTTTGTTTACCGTCTACCTATCTCAATTTCCTTTCAAAAAAAAAAAAAAAACTAACTCAATTTAAAAATAACCATATATCATTTAGAAACATTTATTTATTATGGATTATAATTATAGTAATGTCAAATAAATATTTATCTTGTATAATGCACAGATTAAAATTTTAAAATACTAGTTCATTTACAATTTGTTATATTAACCATAATTTTTTTTTAAAATTATTTATTGATTCTTTAATCATACGAAACCAATTCCATGTTTCAATTCTATATCATCACCAGGATAATGGCAAAGTCAACATAAGGATATCAATATAATTATTACATTTTTTCTAGCATTATCTATGTTTTCATTGGTTATTTAAGATAATGACAAAGAGATATAATTAATATTTTCATTTATGCTAAAATTACTTTTCATTTTTTGTGAAATTTCATTTCTTTATAGTTTTTCTATCTTATTAATTAATAAATTGCTCTCTCATTTTTTCGTGCAATATTTTCATTAATTACCGTTGCAGTTAATTAGAAAAAAATAATTTTTCACTTAACTAAAATTTATTAGAACACACGAAATAATATAAGTCTTATTTCCTATTAAATAAATTTAACTTATAATTTTGTGAGTTCTGATATTTTTTTTATCAATATAATAAAATGTCTTAGAGAGAAATAATGGTGAGTTGTTAGAATTTCTCTGTAATTGTTCTCATCCTGAAATTGAAAAATTACAATTAAAGATAAAATCAAAGACAAAGGTATAATTAAAAAGTTATAATTACTTTTGTTTTAATAAATAGATAGTAAACCTCTATAAAAATCTCCTCTAAATAAATAAATAAAATAACTTTCTTTTAAAATGACATAAAAAACAAAGATAGGAACAATTTCTACGAGCGCTATTTTTTGGGTTGCATGGCTTGATTTTACTACAGAAAGTAGGTTAGCTGATTAGGTGGTGGAATTTTTTTATTTTTTTTTAAAGAACACGCTTTGATTTCATGTGAATTACTTTAAAAACAGATAGTCAAACCATATGACAACAATTTGCATGATTGTCATGTATGTATACTTACCAAAACATAAGAGCAGGAAAGAAAGTTGATTAAGTATGACAATACACTTACGCTATAATTTGATTTAATGCAAATTATATTTCAGGAAAGAGATTGTCAAAACCCATGACAATCCATTAATTGTGATAATATACCAAAAAAAATGTTAATCAGTGCAAAGCATAATGATTAAGGAATTTGAAGTAAAAATTAATATTTTTATTGGGAGAAAGAAAATTGCATTGGTTATAATTTTTTTTTACATTTCTTTTATGATTTACACAATAAATATTTTTTCATTTTAATTTTTTTAACTAATTTCTTAAAAATATTAGTTAGTAAAACCTATATACCGAACTAAAATGCAAGCGCAAAAAAAAAATGATCAATTAGAGCTAAGTCCCCATATTTCATGTCCTGCAAATTATATTTAAGGAAAGAGGTAAGTCAACCCACATGACAACCATTTCCATTAACATCATATAACCAAAAAGTATACAAAAAAAAAAGAAGAAATATATAACCAAAAAGTAGGGGGAAAATTAAAAAAATTAAAGTTGATTAAGTAGTTCTCTGTATGTTTGACTGGATTTTTCTGTCGATCTCCCCCACCTCCGTATACCACCTTGCTATAAAAAAGAGTTTCTAAATAAAGTAAAGTGATAACGACTCCCCCTTGCTTCCACTAAACTTATTTTATATTTGACTTGAATTCTATGATTTCTATATATAAGCTTAAGCTAGCATCAAACCTATTGTATCACAATTTTCCCAATTTACATTATCTTGTACATATTGAGAGCACTACTACTACTTGGAGCATTATTTACCTACCAACATCTCAATTTCAAAAGCCAAAAATGTCAACCACCATTGATGTCCCTGCAGAATCAAGCAAGATTAATAGTATTGCGAATGGAATTAGAAAAGTTCCAGGTGCACCACCAAGGCCAGAAGGAGGGTGGAAGAAAGGGGTAGCCATAATAGACTTTATTCTAAGGTTGGGTGCTATTGCATCTGCTCTTGGTGCTGCTGCCACCATGGCAACAAGTGATGAGACGCTGCCTTTCTTCACTCAGTTCTTCCAGTTTGAGGCTAGCTATGATAGTTTTTCTACTTTCCAGTATGTGACTATCTCTCAAATTAAACTCTTTTTTCTTAATAAACTTTCACATTATTTATAAAATTTTGATTTTTAATCATATGGAATGACATAGTCCACTTTACCTTATGGAATATAAGCTTTCTTGTTATTGTAAACTTTTATGTTATAATTAACATATTCTATGCAATGAATTAATGCAGATTTTTTGTGATTGCTATGGCATTTGTTGGTGGCTACCTAGTCCTATCTCTACCTTTCTCTATAGTCACTATTATACGTCCCCATGCCTCTGGACCAAGACTTTTCCTCATTATCCTAGACACTGTAAGCTCTCTAATAATATCAATTTTTCTTTTCATATATAGTATAGGCATGGGATACAAAAGGTAAATTATGTTTATGGGCGAGTACAAAGAGATAATTTTACGTAATTAAATGAACCAAATTGAGCAAGGGAGCTTAATTTTAAAAGTTCATCTGCAGTTGTAAAAGACATTAATTTCTATTGTACTTAATAATTTTATATAAACATAAACTTATCAAAATAAGTTTCTTTTATCTTACTTCAATAACATGTTCATTGTGAATTGAAATTTATGAATAAGTAGTTTAAATTTGATTAGAATTTATTAAATAAATATTCAATTACTGAACTATTTGCCTAATGATATTTTTAATGAGTAAATATTTATTTTAGTTTTTAAAACTGTAGTATCGATTTAATCTCTGATTTAACGAATATTTAACTTAATATTTAATTTTAAAAACTCTGTTTAATTAACTTTATTCTTTTTAATATAAAATAACTGAAAAAAAATAAAAATGATTTTTTTTATAAAATCCAAAAGTAGCTAGAATAAATTTGATAATAAAATTAATTAAAAAGTAAAGTAACAAAGGCTTATAATAGCATTAAGAATAGTGAATAAAAGTCTATTTTACTTTTCAACAATACATCAAGCTTTGATGTAATATTTATACCGTCCTAGACCTAAACCTTATACGAGAATAAAATAAAAGTGGTATAATTAATGACTTGTGGTCAAAAATACTAATTAACATTACTCACACATTTTAACATCATTACAGGTGTTCCTGACTCTAGCAACTTCTAGTGCTGCCGCTGCTACTGCCATAGTGTACTTAGCACATAATGGCAATCAGGATTCGAATTGGCTTGCCATCTGCAACCAATTTGGTGATTTCTGCCAAGAGATTAGTGGAGCAGTTGTGGCATCGTTCGTTGCCGTGGTTCTCTTCGTTTTGCTCATTGTTATGTGTGCAGTGGCTCTACGAAATCATTAGCTAGCACCACTTAATTAATTACACATGGAGCTCTAGCTTTTAAGTTATCGTTGTATTTCAGCTGTGTTTGTGTGGCTAAATGGCCATTTTTTTAAAATATGGATTTTATATTTTCTATCAAAAGTAGCCAAGATCTTTGTAATTTTGTATTGATGAATTTGGTATTTAAATTAAAAAAAAAATGTGAATTTGGTCTTGATTTGCTATGAGAGCGAGTGACACCATTTCTTCTTCCAACTACACTACTGCAAAAATTGGCTTCAATGACGCTCCATCAATAATGATTTTCAGAAAATCGTTCTTAACGAAAATGCGATGACAATTTTGTAAATAAATGGATGTGGGTGTCGACTGTTCTTTAAAAACTGTCATGGTATATTGCGTTTAACGACAGTCATTGTAAAAACCATCGTGGCATACATGCGTTTAAGGACAGTCATTTTAAAAATCGTCGTTGATGGACTTTTCACTCTCACAAATTCTCTCTCTTGAGCCCTAGCCCTCTCTGAATCTCTTTACTCTCACTCTCATCCAATACTTCAACACATCTGAGTCTTATCTCTGCAAACTCCTTTCCCTCGAATCTCCCTCCCTCTCTTACTCCTTCTCATTGTCGACAACGTTGCCATTGAGGAAGCTTAGATTTATAACAATGGAACAATGTGGAAGAGAAGATCTTGGGTGAAGGGTAGATTTCAAATGAAGAGCATATCTCCCGCGCCACCACCCCTTTGCGGTGGTGCAAGCCATCGAGGACAACATCGACGATGAGATCATCGCCCTAGAGCACCTTGACGCCAACGACATTGAGGCCCTCCACAAGCGTCGCCTCCAATAGATGAAGACGATAGCAAAGACACGTTTGCTAGCCTTGATGATGGAGAAGAAGTCTTCATTCCCTTTTTTTGGGTTTGGACTTTGGTGGGTCAATCACAAATTTATGCATATTAACCGCTTTTCCATGTTCTATAGGATACTCCTTTGGAATAGGAATTGGAAGGTGTCACTCATAAGGTGTATTTTGATATTTAGATCCATGGCAAATTAGCAGGTATGCTTCATTCCTTATAAAGTTCTTTTTTTTCCATCCCGAGAATTTCATATTTTGTGTGTTAGTTTTTTGCATTTGTTGTTGGATTGTGGCAATTATTTTTGGACAATGATTTGGAATATGATAGCAAATTAAGTTAAAGCAGGGATTTTTAAATGTGTTAAATCGATACATCATTCACTGGTTTTCTTTGAGAATTATACATAACACAATATATCTTGCTTAGAACAGTTCGATTACATATGAAAAAGCTCTTGGGTTTTCATGTTGCTTGGTGGTGATCTTGCATCTATACTTTGTCTTGAACAAAATTCCAACACTCCTGCTTGGCCACTTGTGTTCATACAATTACTGTTGTTTTTATTTCTTTCTTTTTTATTCTGAGAAAAGATTATTATTCAATAGGTTGCTGTTGAGGACCCTCTTCCCTTTTACTTAATTGATTCATGGTTTATGACTAAGATTATTTTGCTTGATTTTAGTTATAGATGCATTAAAAATATGTAAATAAACATGTGAACATGTTTTTCATAACAACAACATAAGTTGTAGCTTAAGCATTGTATTCTATTGATTTCCTAAGAGGAATAAACTTGGAGCATGGTCATGGCCCTGTAGGAAACAAATAAGCATATCATTATATGCAACATCCATTATAAGTAGTTTGAAAATCATATAACTTAACATGTAAGTGGTCAAATAAAAGAGGAAGCCATTAATTTGATATGGAAATAAATAATAATATTTTATTATTCTTCCATTGTTCTTATGTCAAAAATAGTTTCATCCTTTGGATTACATCACCACATTAAATACCAACAAAATGCACCATTGTTGTATATTATGTATAAAATATCTCCCTTGATATTTTGCTTTGTCTTTTACTGTTACATACCTTAGGCCATTGGAATGAAGCAGACCTAATTAAGAACAACTAGCTTCTAGTATAGGGATAATTATCTTTAGCTTCTAAGTTTTGTCAAGCCTCATCAAAACAGGAACACTTTGTAGTTTTACCCCCTTCTGGATTAGCATGTGGGTTGAGCCTAGCTGGCCTTTTCATTTGTTTGGCTTTTATGCTTGTTAAGTAAAGAACATCCAAAATCATATCTTTTTAACTCATATATGGTTGATCTTGGGCTAAAGAAAGACTATAAGGTGACAAATACCATCATTAGCCTAGTTTCTAAAAATGGTTATAAAATCTACATGTCAAGAAGACCAATCCAGAACCTTGTTCTTGAAAGGCTAATTTGCATGCCATGATATAGAAAGATAATCATAAGTTTTTTTGGCCACTTATTTGTTGAGTAGGGGAAAACATAAAAATGTACCTTTTTGATAATAGAGATTAAAAAAAATATATGATGATGGAGGAGTAAACACTCATTTTAGTACATGATATATTGTATAAGGGTCGGTCACTTTAATCCTTAGCTTTACAAAATCCCTACTTTATCTCATGACTTTGTAAAATAATTTATTTTAATTTTCTCCACTTCATTTAAAAAAAATAAAGTGAATGTTATTTTGAAAGTCAGAGAATAAATTGAAAATTATACAAGGTATGAACTTTAACCGTCACTTGTAAGTTACAAGCTTAAGGACTAGATTGATCCAAAGCATATGTTCTGCTAAATTTAATTAATTAAAGCTAACCCTTCTCTCAAATCTTACTAAGTAATTATTGCTTTAATTTATTTTTGCAACCAACTTTTGCAATTTCTTTTACCACCCTTATGGCCTATACTCATCATATTTTTCTTTGTTTCTTATAAGCAATTACAAGATACCATACCTTATTTTCCCGTAATTGTAATTGTTGTGGTTTTCAATTCCTTGTATTGGAGCACTCTTGTTTTAAAATTTATTTTTATAATCACCACTTCTTTTGTTAACTTTCAAGCACAGATTACAGAGACTTGGTGCAGATAAAATTGAAAAACCACAATCACTCTACACCACAAACTATTTAGTGTGCTACGTGCAATGAATATGATTACTAACGTTCTACACCACAATCTTGAGCATACTTCATTTAGGCTTATTACTATTTTAATAAATAAATAAAAATGTATATCTATGTTGATTCCAAACAGTAACTAAAATGACTGAGTTATAGTGAAAGGCTAAAATGTCAATTTGAATTTTGGAATTTGGAATAACACTTTATTTTTTTTTTTGGAGTAAATTTGGAATAACACTAAAAGCATAGAAAAGCAACATATATTTAAGGGGTCGGTGTAGCGATGGATTGCTTTATATATACCAACTATTTATGGTTATTTTACTTAATTTGTTGAAATTGTCATCCAAGAAGAATCAGCTCCATAAATACTAGTATTATGTTTAATGTTGGATGCACGACTTTGATTTCTTAGAGTAATAAGATATGATTATTTTGTTGCAGCCTTGGAGAAAATTGCTGGAAATGAGACCTGTAATGAGATCTATGTCAGCTTTGATTCTTTATATGATTGTTGTGCATGATAATTCCAAATTGTGCAGCTTGCTTTATTTTGTGCTGCTGCCAAGCCATATTTTACTTCTGCAAATGTTTGCATGTGTGGGATTATCTTTCAAAATGTGTTCACTTTTTAAAGAATTAATTTTGTAAATGGTTTATGTAAAACTTTTAACTACCTTTTCAATTTGCTTTGTAATCATTTAGGCTCTTCAAAAATCAAATTCATAGTCTTTTGATTATCTGGATAGCTTATTTGATGATAAGGATCCTCTATTGTTTTCTTTCTGTTGGTTGGGCAATTTGGTTTTTCTTTGTTTTGCTAAGACTAAGAGATATTGTCATCACATTCCACATTTTCCACAAGATATATTTTTATATTTTAGTTGTTTTATTATATAATGTCATTTTGAATGATTTATATATATAATATGTCATTTTCTAAATAATTGATAGCCATGACACACCTATTTCTAAAAGTGCTCTATTTGCTAGTTTTTAAGTGTTAACCTTTTTTTTAAAAAAAAATGGATAGTTTCTATTTTAATCGTGAAGGTAGAAAATGGTCCTCTAGCCAGTCTTGTCTAGCTTGTATAATTGGAAGTCTTAAAACTTGTCTCAAAATCGCAGAATTGGTGGTGAACCAATGGAATCATTCAAACTGCTTAGGGCTCATAGTTTGGCTAGTTGAACTAGTTCATGGCTTCTTTATTTTGAAAATGTAAAATGTCATCAAGTCTTGAACTTGGTTTCCACACATGAAAGTGCACGAGTTATTTGTTGCTGCACTTGAACTTCTTAGAGTGAAGTTGGAACAATACATTTTTCTCTCAATTAAATATAACATCTCTTTAATAACATTTTGTTATTTTTTTTTTGCATGTGTTGAATGTTTGAATAGCCGCCAGAAAAATACCTAGGAGATATTGCAACTTGGGACAAAGCTGAAAGGGCTCTTAAAGAATATTTAGATGATTTTGGCAAGCCTTGGCAGGGAATTATTTCCTCTTCTATATGTCTTCTAGAACGTTTCTTGCCAATGATATATAGTTTAAAATATTATTTGGAACATATGGCTATAATTTTGATTAGAAAAAATTCTTATTTAGATATAAAAAAGTGTAGTTTTCCTATCTCATTTCAATTCAATTATATTATGTGTAAAACCTTGCAGTTGAATGAAGGGGATGGTGCATTCTATGGACCAAAAATAGACATCATTGATCTGATGCATTGGGTAGGAAATTCAAGTGTGCAACTTTGCAGGTTTGCACTATTCATGTAACACCCCGGACGTGTTATCATTAATAATATCATAAGCGCGCTATCAACGTTATCAGAACGCAGTGCGGAAGCGATAGAATCGATTTTCTTGATTACATTATGCATGGAATATAAAACACAGATCAAACATCAATACCAAGCCCCTGAGATCCAATTCACTCAGCATAGAAATATATAGGCAGATACAAAAACTCAGAAAACTAAACAGAAATATCAGGAGGAAACATAAACTCATACACATAACATCACCTGTACATATATATACAACCCATAAGTTCTACCACATCTGTGGTTATACAACATAAATATGTACAGACAACGGGTGTACACTCACACCCTATACATATACAGAAAATACAAGACAGAGATCAAAAGAAAGAGACTCTTCTAGTCTTCATTTGCAGCCCATGACCACTCCAGCACCCTCAGCTAGGGCCTCCTGCCCTGTGGTAACTTCTCTCCTCTAGAAGTACCTGAAAAACCACAAACCCCACACAGGGTGAGACAAACGTCTCAGTAAGCTCAGGGTCCTGGGAAATCCTCCCTTACCCTGGTTCACCTCCAAGCACACACACAGACAGATAACAGAGCTAAGGACATCATCCCAGCTCACAACATAAAGCCTAGGACCTTAGCCTAGCTTTCACACAATCCCAGCTGTCTGGGTCATCAACGGATGCTCTCAGCATCAGAGGTACTCCCACCTCATCCTGGCTCTCAAGCCATCTCAGACTAGTCTCACAGAGGTATCTATCATAGTGTCTCTCACTAGACACTTAACATATCAGAGAGGCACCGCCTTTTTATCACATAAACATTGCCTGAATCCACAATTCAGGACTTCACCACTTTGCCTGAGGAGCTCCTCAACTCAGGACTTTCATAACCACCTGCCTGGGAATAGCCCTCCAGGACTTCAAAATCACTTGCCTGACCTCACCAGGACTTTCATAACACATGCCTGGGCAAGAACATCCATAAATGGGCAATCACCTCCAGGACTTTCCACAACATGTGCCTGAGAGAGATCATCCCACACCTGGGGCACTCCATCCCTCAGGACTTTCCTCTGACTAGGAGAGATCATCTCACAACGGAGGCACTCTATCCCCTAGGACTTTCCAATCCAATGCCTGAGAGGGATCATCTCACACCGGAAGCACTCAACCCCTCAGGGCTTCACATCACATGCCTGAGAGAGATCATCTCACATAGGAGGCACTCAATCCCTCAGGACTTTCCACTGCCTAGGAGAGATCATCTCACGACGGAGGCACTCTATCCCCTAGGACTTCCCATCAGCTGCCTGAGAGAGATCATCTCACACAGGAGGCACTTTTCCCTCAGGACTTCCAAGTCACATGCCCGAGAGAGATCATCTCACACCGGAGGCACTCAATCCCTCGGGACTTCCAGTCCACTGCCTGAGAGAGATCATCCCAGCCCGGGGCACTCATCTCTCAGGACTTCACAGCACTAGCCTGGGAAAACCCTCCAGGCTTATCAATATCTCTGCCTAAGGAGGAACATCCTTACAGGGCAATCCAACCTTAGGACTTAAGGCGGAGAGTAGTGACACCTCCCAAGGAATCTCAGCTATTCCAGGGAGTCCTCAAACTCATCCTCTAGCTAGGGAACCTCAACTAGCCCGATACTAGTCCAGTATCTTATAGATTCCATCACTTGCAATCTCAGTTGCATCATCACCCTCACACTATCTCAGTGTCTATCCTAGGGTTCATCATACATTCACATTTCTGGAACGGTCTGAGTATCACTCCAAGTACCGTTCATCTAGCCTTTCAGGCTTTAACACACATAATCATCAAGATAGGCCACTTAGGCCTTTCATTCCATAGCATGCCCATAAACAAATACAAAACAAGCATGGCATGCATCAATCACCCACTTGGGTGGTAAACGAGAGAAAGGGACTAATTCCCAGAGCGATGAGCTTACCTGATAGCTGTGCCTGCAACACCAGCTTCTTGTACAATGGTCTGCTCCTCTAACACCTCGTGTCAAGCCCTATCAAGGCAACCAACCACATATCACAGACCATTCAAGCAGATAAACATAACAAGCTCATCAAGCAGTCCTCAACTGCCTCAGAGAAAGGAACCTCAGTCCTTTCTATTAACCTAGGTCATCTACCTAAGGTTCATCAGGCTCTTCTATCACAGGCCTGTCCATAGACCCTCAGTGGTCTATCTCAGCTCAACCATGGCTTTAGAGTCACCACAGACTCAACACAAGCCAACAACAGTGAGCATCATAGCTCTCTCAACCCAAACTCTCAGGGTTTCTCAGGGCTTGGACGGTCTATCTCGCCAGACACCGTCTCCATGGCCTATCAGGCATCTCAAGCCCATCACAAAGGCTATTGCATGTCTCAAATCAAGTGACTTAGTCCAAGTCACACATGCACAACCTAGAGCCAAAACCAACATTCACCAAATCACAAACTGAAAGCTAATCCTTCCTCCTCACATGATTCTAAACACATCTCTCAACTGGACCCAGAGCTAATTCTAGCTCTATCACAGATGGGTCACTATTCATAGGAAACCCCTAAATCCAAAATCAATCAGAGAAACTCGAGTTTCTTACCTCAGAACTGATGAGGAAGGCCTCTGGGCTACTCTCCCTAGCCTTGGTGTAGAGGAAACACCGCCGTTCCTCGTCCAACTCGAGCTTTGCAACCTCCTTCTAAGAAAAGGGCTTTTCTGGGGTTTCAAGGAGAAAGGAAGAAGGATTCTAGCTAAGATTTGGTTTCTAGAAGGTTTGATAGGCTTAGGAAAGTGTTTAGGGTCACAAAACTGGAGTTCCCAGAGCTTGGAGGTTCATTAATGGCGGAAAAAGGCACTGGGGAAGAAGAAAGGGAGGTTTTCCCTTCAGAAAACGCGATCCCCTTATATATATACTTTGCACCGACCTTCCCGCGCGATCCGCGCGGGACACCGCGTCATCCGCGCCAGCTGTAAACACTGTGGCGCCATCAGCACCACAGCCGCGCGACTAGCGTGAACCTGCCGCACCTATGGCGCGATCCATGCCACACTCCAAACCCAGTTGGCGCCCCAGCGCCAACTCTGGCGCTCCAGGCGTGGACCTCCAGAGAACCTGGCGCTACCAGCGTCGGCTTGGCGCCCCTGGCGCTACCTTCCAGTGGGTCTGGCGCTAACCGCGCCACACCCTCTGCAGGGTTTACTACTGAAGTATCCCGGCGCCATCAGCGCGAGATCTGGCGCCACTCGCGCCGCAAGGAGGGTCCTTACAGTTCAACTAGATTTGCATTAACTAGATTCACTTTTGAATAACTTTTCAGCTGATGGTTGGATGAATGTGGTTGCCTGCAACTTGACTTCCATGTTCCCGATCATTTTAAGTTGGAATTCTCATCTGAGGATGAAGCCAAAATTGAGAGACCTGTAATGATACAAAGAGTCATTCTAGGATTTGTTGAATGCATGTTTGCCATACTTTTAGAGCACTACAAGGGTAAATAGCCTTTTTGGCTCAGTATTCGTCAATCAATTGTATGCCTTTCAAGCTTATGCACTATAGGTACATAGCTCAAAATTTTAGTTTTCATTCTATGGTATACTTGTCTTATAACAATTAAATGATATAGATGATGTGTACTACATATGTTACCTTCTTTCTCATAGGAGTTTATGAAATATTGCCTTCTTGTTGTTTATTGCTGAGCTTGTGCCTCATTTTGAAATCATTGAATCCGTTTTGTATCTTGTTATTAAATTATGTTAAGTCTTTTTGGTTTGTCGATTTTCTCTCTATTTTCACTGATAATTACAAAAATACAACCTTGTACAATTATTTAAAAATAGGAAACAAAATGAAAACATCATTTTGTAACTATTAGAAATAACAAAACATGTCCTTATATTGAACATGCCATTGACTTTTCATTGTTCCATTATTGATTTGTGTTAGAATACTAGTATTATGATATTTGAAAATCAAGGGCTACTATTTGTTTATTGTGTAAGGTGCAAGATCAGATCCACCAAGCAGGGTATCACATTGATGCCCATACAACTAATAGAAGGATTCAAAAGAAGTTAACATATAAACTTATGCTCGACAATTTGATTTTAGTATGTCATTCATTATGAGGACAATAATGCCTATATTGTTTAAGATGTACTGGCCAAGCTGTTGCAACTAGTCAGTTGCCGATGATTTAAGCTGTGTGTTTAGTGTTACTAGATTTTGTACCCTTTATGCAGCCAAAGTGTATGTATTCTTCTATTTGTGATATTAAACATTTAAAATTTATTACTTTTAAGTTTTAAATTTTTTTATTGAGTTATATATTTGAAACTAATGATGTCTAGCTTTGTCATAATTGCTAGAAAATCATTTTAGAAAGGCTACATTCTAAGACGATTTTCCAGAAATTGTCTTGAAAACAAAGTTTTCTAAGATGATTTCTAAAAAACCGTCTTTAAATCTTGACGTTGTTTTAACATTATTGAAGCAAAGAGTCAAAGATTTTAAGACGGTTTCTTAAGAAACCGATGTAGAAACCAACTTTCTAAAACAGTTTAAAAATCGTCGTTGAAAATGTTGACTTTCCATGACGGCAGATTCAAAGACGGTTGAAAATTGTTGTGGAAATGTGAAATAACCATCTTAGAATGTCTTTTTATAGTAGTGCTAGGTATGATATCTTGCCTTATTAGGGATGACATCCAAGCTGGCTAGGCACGGATAATTTGTCTATACTTGCATTGTTATCATTGGGTACTTTTTCTTTTTATCAACAAATGTTAGTTTGTTAATTTTCTTAGAATGTTAATCGGAGGGATTTGAACCCACACCTCTTCCTCAATCTTTTAAGTATTTTTTGGTTGCTATATTTATAACAACTTCTCTAAGTTTGGATAAATGCATATTTTTTATTGGAACTATGGTAGCTTCTTGAAGAATCAACATCAATAATTTTGTACAATTTAACATCTTTTACTTACCTACAGGGTGAAATCACACATGAAAGAACATGAATGGAATAATGTGATTCATCCACAAAGGCCCAAAAACTCACAAGACATAATTCTATCTCTCATGATCCACCTTAAATTTTATTTTTCAAGCCTACTTATCACTTCAACCATTACAACAATGATTCACATCGAGTATGAAACTTCTAAATCCAACAAAAATTTGTACATTTCTTATAATTTATACAAGTTAGAAATCCTATGAAAAACATGGAAAAATGCTGAAATTCAACAAAAACAAAAAAACAACTATTGCAAAATATTTTATTTTATTTTTATTTTTGTATGTAAAAATACAAAACAATCAAACAAAAAAAATAGAAAACAAAAAATTGACAGAAATATAACAAAAACATATACAGAAAATAGAGAAACATAAAACAGATTTTGTAAATCCTTCCCTCCACACTTAAAATGCACATTGTCCTCAATGTAAGCATGCAATGGAATACAACCAAAGAGACAACATAGAAAAGGAGGGAAAAAGAAACTCCTCAAATGTCATTCAAGTCACATCATCACATAAAGTTGGCAAGACCAAAGAGAGGTCTGCCACAAGCTCTTCCCCCACACTTGAGGACTATCATGAAATAACTTGAGTTGGTGACCATTCACGTTGAAGACATTGTCGATAACTTCATTTTTTATCTCAACTGCACCATGGGGAAAAAATAGTAATAACAAAAGGTCCATCCCATCTAGATCGAAGTTTACCATAAATAAGCTTGAGGTGAAAGTTAAACAAGAGCTCTTTTTGGGCAATATGAAACTCCTTCCTAAGAATCCTAGAGTCATGAAACCTCTTCACTTTCTCCTTGTAAATCTTGGAGTTCTCATACCGCTTCATCAAATCTCATGTTACAACTCTTTACCGCCCAATAGGCACGATGCTCAATCTCCACCAGAAGATGGCATGCCTTACCAAAAGCCACCCTATAGGGAGACATCCCCAAAGGTGTTCGGTAAGATCCTATGAATCCATAAAGCATCTTCAAGTAGCTTGCTCCAATCCTTCCTGTTAGGTTGCACTACCTTCTACAAACACTTGCTTGATCTCTCTATTAAAAAATTCCGCTTGCCCATTAGTTTGGGGATGATAAGTTGTAGCAACTCTATGCACAACCCTATACTTCTTGAGCAAAGGTGTCAATGACCTATTACAAAAATGGCTCCCCTGGTCACTAATAATGGCTCTAGGCACACCAAACCTGCAAAAAATGTTAGATCTTAGAAAATCCACAACAACTTTAGAATGATTAGTTTTGGTGGCCTTAGCTTCAACCCATCTAGAAACATAATCAACAACAAGAAAAATATATGAAAAATCATGAGAAATAGGAAATGGACCCATAAAACCAACACCCTATACATCAAAAATCTCACAAAAAATAATGGGCTGCTGAGGCATCTCATACCTATGTGTAATGGTCCTTTCTGCTCTCTAACATTGCTCACAAGATGTGAAAAAGTGATGAGCATCTCTAAACATGTTGGGCCAATAGAACCCACTATCCAATACTCTCCTAGCGGTCTGCTAGGGACCAAAATGACCACTGGTAGTGTGCCATGACAAAACTAAAGAATAGACTAAATCTCATGATTTGGTAAACACCTGCGGATCACTTGGTCGCTACCAAACCTCCACAAATAAGGATCATCCCACAAATAATATTTAGCATCACTCTTAAGTTTATCTGTTTGAGACCTAGATGCATGAAGTGGAACAACATATGCAATAATGAAATTCACAATGTTAGCAAACCAAGGTGTCACATGTGATGAATGCAAATGGATCAAATGCTCATAAGGGAAATTATCCCTAATAGGAAAGGACTCAACAGGTCTCTATACTACTCAAATGATTAGTAACCAATTTTTCTGCACCACTCTTGTGCTTAATCTCAATATCAAACTCCTGAAGAAGAAACTTCCACCTGATCAATCTAGGTTTACCATCAGGCTTCTTCAACAGGTATTTCAAAGTTGCATGGTCAATGAAGACAATGATATGGGAGCAAATAAAATAAATCTGAATATATCTAAAGTAAAAACAATAGCCAAAACCTCCTTCTCAGTGGTGGTGTAGTTAACTTGGAATGCATCTAAAGTGTGTGAAGCATAAGCAATGACATGGGATATTTTATCAACTCTCTACGACAACACAGCCCCAAGCGCATAGTTAGAGGCATCACACATGAGCTCAAAGGGAAGCTCCCAATTTGGTGGCTGCATGATGGGAGGTAGTAAGCTTCTTCCTCAACTCCTCAAATGCCTCTTTGCAAGGTTGATCAATCACAAAGTCTACGTCCTTTTGGAGAAGCTTGGACAATGACAGTACAATCTTATTGAAATCCTGGATGAATCTCCTATAAAAAACTTGCATGTCCAAAAAAAGAACGCACTTCCCACACAGAAGCGGGGTAAGGTAGAGAAGTAATTGATAGGCTGATGGTATATAGTAGTTTTAGGATAATTTTATTAGGAAATAAGTAGAAAATGTCAAATAAATGCTAGATTAAAGCTAAATTTCATTACTTTTTGATTCTTGTTAGTAATTATTGTTATTTTGATATTTAGGAGCAATAAAAGGAAGAAAAGAAGCAAATAAAGAAGCAACCAGAATCTGCAGTCCACGCGGATCGCGCTAATACCGGCGCCACTCGCGTCACACCTTCTGGAAGTTCACGTTGCTCAGGCCAAGACCGCGCCAACCACGCCATTCATTCTGGAACCTCACGCGGATCGCGTGAGAACCGCGCTGGTCACGCCACATTCCCTGCCTGTTGACGCTGATCGCATGAGATTGGCGCCAACCGCGCGGACGTTACGGGAAATTCAAACTAAGCTTAAAGATAGGATAAAACTAATGGGCTTTTAGGGTTTAGCAAACCTAGCTATAAATAAGGAAGCCACAAAAATAGAAAAGGGGAGAAAAACACACACAGAGTCAGAAACATAAGAAGGAGGCATTGAAGGAAATCAAGAACACATTGAGGATTGAGAAGAAAGCCAAGATTGTGGGGTTTGATTACTCTTCTGTTTTGTATTTTGTCTCATCTATTTTCTCATCATTGTACTAAGCTAGACATAACCATGTCTAGCTAATTCCTCTTTGATTGTGGTGAGGCTAAAAGCCAATGTGAACTCTTGTGTGGATTGAATTGATATTGATGAATCTTATCATAATTGTTTCTCTTTATCTTGTTCTTCAAATCTGATTGCCATTGATAGACTTGATCAATCTATTAAGGGGTTCTAAGGGCTAGAATTCACAATAGGGATATTGGGATTTTAGTTTCTGAAAGCGATAAAGTAACAATTCGACATTACCTAGGGATAGGGATGAAGGGTTGCAAAGCATAGTATGCCAACTTAAAGCTTAATCTGAAAAGGGGTTGCTAAGGGATTAGAATTCTTGATTAGGATTAAAGGGTTAAAATGATTGAGGAATCAGGGTTTAACTAATTATATAAGGCATATCTTTGAGCAATTATATTAAGTGACATTAATTATCCATTCAATTACATAAGTAGGGAGTAGAGGTGATTGTCCTTTCACCACAATTCTTCATTATAAATTCTGAATTTACCATCAATCTCTTCTTTAATTTCAATTGCAATTGATTTGTGTTATTTTAATTTATTCAATTTACAACACAAATTACAACCAAATTATTTTAATTTTTATTTCTTCCAATTTAAAGATAATAATTACTAATAAGTTAGTGCCTCAATCCTCGTGGAGACGATACTCTTCTTATCATTTTATTACTTGAACGATCGGTGCACTTGTCGTGAGTTACGCATCAAGTTTTTGGTGCCGTTGCCGGGGATTGAGTACGCCAATTTAATTGTAATTTATTCTTTAACAATTGAATTTGTTTTTACTAATATGTTTTTCTAGTTTATGCGAGGTTTAGTTGAACCTGAAACTTTACAGTTTGATCCAGAGATAGAGAAGACTGCAAGAAGAAACAGGAAGCTAGCTAAACAAAAACTGAAAGCAGAAAACTCTAATTCACAACCTGCAGTTGAATTAGAGATGGCTGAAGGAAACAATAACCAGCCACGACCGGGAGATGAATTGATGAAGGACATCCTTGCTCCATTATTCACCAGACCAAATTCTAGTATTGTCAGACCACCCATACAGGCGAACAACTTTGATATTCATCCATCATTAATCACGCTGGTGGAGAGAAGTCAGTTTGGTGGTGAAGATGACGAAGACCCCCATGACTTCGTGGACAGATTCTTGCGGATTTGTGATACAATAAAACACCAGGGGGTGAGTGATGATGCTATTAGACTACGATTATTTCCTTTTGCAGTTAAAGGAAAGGCTCTCAGATGGTTACACAGACAAATTCCTAACAGCATCACCACATGGGATGAGCTGGTTGCCAAGTTCTTTTCTCAGCATTTCTCTATGGAAAAATATAATAAATTAGGGAATGAAATCACTAATTTCACTCAACATCCTAGAGAAACGTTGTGTGCAGCCTAAAATAGATTTCAGGAATTAATCAGAAAATGTCCTCAATATGATATGCCCGTTGGGAAGAAGGTGAGAATTTTCTTCAACGGGATGACTCCTGAATCAAGGATGATGGTTAACGTTGCAGCAGGAGGTTCAATCAGATCCAAAACAACAACTTAAACTTATGAGTTGATTGACTCCTTAGCAACAAATGAGAATGAAAGCATTGCAATTCAGCCTAAACGTGAGATTATTCAATTGGGGAGTAGCGATGCCATGTTAGTAGAACAGAAGCTATTGTCACAACAATTAGCCAAGCTTAATGAGAGAATTGACAAGCTTCAAATTCTGCATTACAAACCGCACCAGTTAGAGCTCCAGTATTCAGTTGTGAATATTGCCAAGAGGACCATCAGACGAATGAATGTCCCACATTGATAGGAGCAGACCCAGTCCAGGTGAATGGTGTATGGTATGACCAAAGACCCCAGATGAGTTCATTCAGGAAACTAGAGCTTAGTTCAAGAATCAGGGTGCATCTATTCACAACCTTGAAAATCAATTTGGGCAGTTGTCAAAGCAAATTGCAGAAAGACAACCGGGACAATTTCCTAGTGATACAGTAATCAATCCACGAGAGCAAGCTAAAGCAATAACTACAAGAAGTGGAACTCTTATCACACCCCAAGAGAAGACTAATAAAGTGCAGAAAAAGGTTGGTAAGGAAGATAGAACCAATTAAAATGAGGAGCAAGGAGCAGAGGATCAGACACAAACAGGTAAGGACAAGAATCCAGCAGCTACAAAGCTTAAACAAGTATTGAAGTTTTCACGTTTTGAAAAACCACCATATCTTATGAAACTTAAGTAACAAGAGCAAAAGAAGCAATATGCTAAATTTTTAGAAATGTTTAGAAAATTGCATGTTAATATACCATTTGCTGAAGCTCTTGCTAATATGCCTAACTATGCTAAGTTTATGAAGGATTTATTATCTAGAAAGCATAAATTGAAGGAATGTGAAACAGTTGTGCTTACTGAAGAGTGCAGCGCTATAATCCAAAAGCGAGTTCCACCCAAACTCAGAGATCCAGGAAGTTTCAATATTCCGATCACAATAGGTAATGTAAATGTAGGTAAGGCGTTATGTGATCTTGGAGCAAGTATTAATTTAATGCCTTTATCTATATGCAAATCTTTGGGAATTTCTGAGCTTAAACCTACCATGGTGTCTCTTCAATTGGCTGATAGATCATTGAGAAAACCTAGTGGAGTCATTGAAGACATTTTAGTTAAGGTCGATAAGCTCATTTTCCCAGCAGATTTCATAGTTCTAGACATGGAGGAAAGTGAGATACCTATTCTCTTAGGTAGACCATTTTTGGCCACAGCTAAAGCTTTAATTGATGTGGCTGACAGAAAACTAGAGCTTAGAATGTTTGATGAATCAGTTATTTTTAATGTTTTTGAGGCTATGAAAAATCCCATTGATAAAAATGACTGTTTCAGAATTGATATATTAGATACTCTAGTGCACACAGATAAATCCAAAGATCAAGAGTTAGCTGAAGTACTGGAAATCAGCAGTGAAGAGAATCCAATTGAAGACCAGGAAGGTACAATGGAGGTGCTGAAAAAGAAAGAAGATGACATTATTAGTGAAGCGCCAAAAGTAGAGTTGAAAGAATTGCCAGAAAACCTAAAGTATGTATTCTTAGGAGAAGAGAAGACATATCCAATTATTATTAACAAGGGATTGTCTGAAGATGAAGAAGATAAGTTGATCAAAGTGCTCAAGGAACACAATAGTGCAATTGGATGGTCCATATCCGATTTAAAAGGTATTAATCCATCTTTTTGCACCCATAAAATTCTGATGGAGGATGATATAAAGCCAGTAAGACAACCTCAGAGAAGATTAAATCCTACCATGAAAGAAATTGTCAGAAAGGAAGTGGTTAAGTTGTTGGATGCCGGTATGATTTACCCAATCTCAAATACTCCATGGGTAAGTCTGGTTCAAACTGTTCCCAAGAAAGGTGGGATGACTGTAGTTCATAATGATAACAATGAACTAATTCCCACTAGAACAATCATCGGTTGGAGGATGTGTGTGGATTATCAAAGATTGAATGATGCCACAAGAAAAGATCACTTCCCATTGCCATTTATGGACCAGATGTTAGAAAGATTGGCTGGACATGCATTTTATTGCTTCTTGGACGGGTATTCGGGCTACAATCAAATCCCAGTAGCACCTGAAGATCAAGAAAAGACAACTTTCACTTGTCCTTTCGGAGTCTTCGCTTATAGAAGGATGCCATTTGGCCTTTGCAATGCACCGGCAACTTTCCAAAGGTGCATGCTGTCCATATTCTTTGACATGGTAGAAAAAGGTTTGGAAGTCTTTATGGATGACTTTTCTATCTTTGGTTCTTGTTTTGATACATGTTTAATGAATTTATCTAAAGTATTGAAACGATGCCAAGAAATGAACCTAGTTTTAAATTGGGAAAAATGTCATTTTATGGTTCATGATGGAATAGTCTTAGGACACAAAATTTCTGAAAAAGGTATAGAAGTTGATGAAGCCAAACTGTTATTAATTGAAAAACTTCCACCACCAATCAATGTTAATGGGGTGAGAAGTTTCTTAGGACATGCAGGCTTTTATAGGAGGTTTATAAAGGATTTTTCTAAAATAGCAAAACCTCTTAGTCAACTTCTAATAAAAGAAGCAGATTTTGTGTTTGATGAGAACTGTCTTATTGCTTTTAATGTGCTAAAAGAGAAACTCACAACTGTACCTATCTTGACAGCACCTGACTGGAATTTGCCATTTGAGCTCATGTGTGATGCGAGTGCATACGCCATTGGTGCTGTTCTTGGTCAAAGAAAGAATAAACTGTTGCATGTTATCTATTATGCTAGTAAGGTTTTGAATGAGGCACAATTGAATTATGCCACTACTGAAAAAGAAATGCTAGTTGTAGTGTATGCATTAGATAAGTTTAGGTCTTATTTGATAGGGTCTAAAGTTATTGTTTATACTGACCATGCTACAATTAAGTATTTTATAAATAAACAGGATGCAAAGCCGCGATTGTTGCGGTGGATGTTATTGTTTTAGGAATTTGACCTGGAAATCAAGGACAAAATCGGAGTGGAGAATAAAGTAGCCGATCATCTTTCAAGGATTAAGGAAAGGGAATTACAAGATGGACCAGAGATCGTCATTAATGAATCCTTCCCAGATGAGATGGTGATGGCAGTGATTAAAATGGGTCCTTGGTTCGCTGACATGGCTAATTTTAAAGCTGTAGGTGCTATTCCTGGAGATCTTAATTGGCAGCAGAAGAAGAGATTTTTCCATGATGCACGGAGGTATTTCTAGGATAACCCATTTCTTTATTATAAATGTACTGATGGTGTTATTCGTACATGTGTAGCTGAAGCCGAATTGCCAAAGATTCTTTGGCATTGCCATTCTTCAGATTATGGAGGTCATTTTGGAGGTAATAGAATAGCTCAGACGGTATTGCAGTGTGGGTATTATTGGCCAACAATGTTTAAGGATGCACACGATTATGTGGAAAATTGTGACAAATGCCAAAGGACTGGTAATATATCGCGGAAAGATGAAATGCCCCTCAATAACATACTAGAGGTGGAAATTTTCGATGTTTGGGGAATTGACTTTATGGGACCTTTTCCTAAGTCATATTCCAACCAATACATATTAGTAGCAGTAGATTATGTTTCCAAATGGGTGGAAGTTGTTGCTTTGCCTACTAATGATGCAAAAGTAGTTGTGTCATTTTTACGGAAACATATATTTACTAGATTTGGAGTACCAAGGGCAATTATAAGTGATGGAGGCGCTCACTTTTGCAACAAACAATTTTCTAGTTTGCTTGCTAAATATGGAGTCACTCATAAAGTGGCTACACCTTATCATTCTCAGACAAGTGGACAAGTTGAAATTTCCAACAGAGAGTTGAAAAGAATGTTGGAGAAGACTGTTGGAAGTTCAAGGAAAGATTAGGCAAAGAAGTTGGATGACGCATTATGGGCATACAGAGCAGCTTTCAAAACACCAATAGGTATGTCACCTTTTCAACTTTTATATGGTAAGTCTTGTCATCTTCCTGTGGAATTAGAACATAAAGCAATGTGGGCTACTAAGTTTCTTAATTTTGAACTGTCTAAAGCTAATGAAAAAAGACTCTTGCAATTAAATGAGCTTGATGAGTTCAGGTTAAATGCTTATGAGAATGCTAAGCTTTATAAGGGAAAAAATGAAGAAATGGCATGACAAGAATATTCAATTTACAACGCAAATTACAACCAAATTATTTTAATTTTTATTTCTTCCAATTTAAAGATAATAATTACGAATAAGTTAGTGCCTCAATCCTCATGGAGACGATACTCTTCTTATCATTTTATTACTTGAACGATCGGTGCACTTGTCGTGAGTTACGCATCAAGTTTTTGACGCAATAGTAATGACATCAATCTTGGCCTTATCAACCTCAATATCTCTACTAGAGACCAAATGCCCTAAGACTAAACCCTCATGTACCATAAAATGACATTTCTCAAAGTTAAGAACAAGGTTAGTCCCAATGCCATCGGTCAAGAACTTTAGATAGGCTATCCAAACATGCATCAAAAGAGGAACCATAAATAGTGAAATCATCCATAAACACCTCCATGCAACTCTCTAATAAATCAGAAAAGATGTTCACCATGCACCTCTGGAAGGTTCCAGGAGCATTGCATAGGCCAAAGGGCATCCCAATGTAGGCAAATGTGTCAAATGAATAGGTGAACGTGGTCTTGTGTTAGTCCTCCGGTGCAATATGAATATGCATGTAACCTGAAAATCCATCAAGAAAGCAATAATGTAATTTACCTGTCAACCTCTCTAGAACCTGGTCAATGAATGTGAGAGAGAAATGGTCCTTGCGAGTTGACTGGTTAAGTCTCCTATAGTCAATGCAAACTTGCCAACTGTTGCCTACTCTAGTCAGAATCAACTCATTATCCTGGTTTCTCACAACAGTGATACTGACTTCTTAGGAACTACTTCTTAGGGATAGATGATCCTTGTAGCTAGTATCTTCATCACCTCCTTCTTCACCACATCAAGAATGGTGAGATTCAGCCTCCTCTGTGGCTACCTTACCGGCCTAAAATCATCCTCCAAGGGTATCTGATGCATGCATATGGAAGGATTTATTCCGGGAAGGTCAGCAAGCATCCATCCAATGGACTTCTCAAAATGTGAAACAACTTCTCTTCATGCTCAAGTGATAGGTTGCTAGATATGATGATTGAGAGCTTCTGAGCATCATCTAAATAGGCATATTTAAGGTGCCTAGGTAGTGGCTTCAACTTCAAGGATGGTGGCTAAATGGTGGACGACAAGGGAAGGTTAGTGGCTAATGGAAGGGAGATAGGAGAATCTGTACCTACACTTGTACCTGCAACACAATCAGAGTGAAGTACAGAGGAAATCTCCGCACAAATACTACACATAATAGCAGAATTATCACAGGTACAATTAAAAGAACCAAGATCAAAATCAGAAAAGTTAGAAAATTCAGAAAGTAAATATGTACAAATATCTACACTATCTACTACAACATCAATGATATCTACAAGGAAGACATAATGCTCTTCTACAGGATGTCTCATGGCCTCAAAAATATTGAAATAGACAACATCATCACCAAACTCCATGAAAAGAGTTCTTGCATGCACATCAATTTTGGTCCTGATTGTCATCAAGAATGGTCTCCCTAAGATCAATGTGGAACCATGACTGGAAGACTCATTCTCCATATCCAAAATGTAAAAATCGATTGGAAAAATCATATCATTAACTCGCACTGACACATCTTCAATAACTCCAAGTAGAAGGGCAACAATCATGTTGGATAAGTGAATGACAACACCAGTGAGTTTCAAATCACCAAGTTGTAATGACCTGTAAACTGATGTGATTATATTGTTGTTGACGTCTGAATGGTTGTCCAGGTTGTATGGCAGAAACTTCAACAGTCTGTTCTGTTTCTTACAGAGTAGGACATGTATCTGTTGGATGATCAGGCGCATAGCAGATACCACATACCCTTGGTCGATTGGCTGCCATCACATTCTGTTGTTAACAAATGGCAAGTTGTCTCATAAGGGATGTTAATTCTGTCAGTTTATTCTCCAATCTCTGGTTATTAGCAACCATAGAAATAAATACTTCATTTGAAGCAACCTTGGATGGTGCAGCTATTCTAGTACCAAATTGTTGGTAATTTGCTGCCATGTTGGAAATCAATTGCCTTGCAGCAATGAGAGTTTTGTCCATTAAAGCGTCTCCACTAGTTGCATAAATTATTCATATTCATTAACATCAACCTTCATAAAAATATTGGATCAATAATCGTTCATTGATTTGATGGTGAGGATAGGTAGCGGGCAACTTGTTGAACCTCTCCCAGTACTCATAATGTCTCTCCATGTAACTACCTTATACCACATATTTCTTTCTGGATGCAGGGAAGAATTTCTCTAAAAATCTTCTCTTCATATCTATCCAAGTGTTGATAGGATCTGGTTGAAGGTACAACCAGTCCTTAGCCACCCCATCCAGAGAGAATGGAAATGTCTTCATCTTCATATAGTCCTCATAGATGTCATGTGGTTGCTTGGTGGAACACACTACATGAAACTCCATAAGATGTTTATGTGGATCTTCACCTGCAAGACTATGAAACTTTGGAAGCAAATGAATTAGTCTAGATTTTAGATCATAACTGATCTCTATCTCACGATATCGAATACACCAAGGTTGATAAACAACATCAGATGTAGCCAATTCCTTAAGAGTTCGATTGTTGTCAACCATTATATCAATAACAATTTTAGAATTGGAATGTTCAAAATTAGAAATAGAAGGTTCTGGTTCTAAAATAGAAAACTCAAAAACAGAATGCTCATAATACACTATACTACTATCCAGAACTACACTTCTATTATATCTGCTCAAAATATGAAATGTGAAAATACAATGAACACACTTCAAATAACCAAGAGGGGGTGAATTGGTTAAAACAGTCTTTTAGAACTTTTCTTTAAAACAATTTGCTGAATTAAAACTTGGATCGTATCACTCAATCATCCTTTATCAAAATCAGAATTTTCTTTCAATCTAGATTCACCTTAGAATGCATGTAATGTCTGAAATGCTTCTTGTTGATTATATATTGATTTCCAAATACAAGCAATGAAAGAAACACAGATAAAGAACACAAGACACAACAATTTATACTGGTTCACCTCACAAACTTAGAGGCTACGTCCAGTGTCTTCCAACCAACACTGGATTAGAGTTTTCACTAAATGAAATTATTCTTTTACAAGCAATACAAGTGATTATCTTTATGAACTCTAGATAAAGATGCTGAATTCTAAAACACTATTAGAATACAATCACAAAGATCCTGAGAACCTTACTCAGATCTTTACCCCTTGAGAACCCTACTCAAGAAAGCTTGAAAGAACCAAAATGATTTACACCACAAAATTCTAAAACATAAATTCTTAAAGAAAGAGTTCAAGAAATACACAACCTAAGATCCTTAACAGATGATTGAAAGAATGTATGAAATTACCAATCAATCAGGCTGTATGAATGTTAATGCATAGACTAATCTTTCTTGAAATCTCTTTTTCTCACAAGCACATCATTTTCAAAATCAATAACTCTTTGATCTTCTCACAAGATGTGTCTTTCTAAGTAAAATCAGTTTCTTGATCTTTTGAATGCACTTAGAACTTTTGGTAAGACTTAATCTTAAAGCATATTTCATTCTCAAAAATGTTTTGATATATCTAAGTGCAAACCCATAAAGTCTTTAAATAGAAAACTCATTTAACTGACATTAATCGATTAATCCTTTAAGGTAATTGATTATTTTAACATATGTAATCAATTAATTCAATTAGATAATCGATTAATATGTTCTTGAGCTTTTCTGGAAAACTTTCATGAACAACTTTCAATTAATACGTGATGTAATCGATTAACACAGACAACTGATTTACGAAAACAAGTTGTAGTAATCGATTACATGATAATGGTAATCAATTAAATCAGATAAGCTCAGATAGAAACAAGCCTTTGTAATCAATTACGCCTTACTTGTAATCGATTAAAGCAGACACTCATTATATGTAAAATGCACTTAGTAATCGATTACGATTTGCCTATAATCGATTAAAGCAGTCAGACATATTTTGAAATAATACTTGGTAATCGATTACAGAAGAGTGGTAATCGATTAAAGCGTTCATCATGGCTTTTCCAGAAATTAACACACATATGTAATCGATTACATAAGACTGATAATCGATTAACACGGTGCAAAATCTGATTTTTTTCAAAATCATAAGCCATTAGATTTTCTTCGCAAATGCAAGCATTTAATCCTATATACTACATATGAATGCATGTAAATGAATTATGTAAATGCAATGCAAGGATCACTAGGCAATGTACTTGAACCACTTAGACAAATTACAAATGCCATCAAAATAATTGGGCATGTAAAAAGCTAAAACTTCAAGCCAAATACTTTAGCCTTGCTTTGATAAACTTGCAGCTCCTCCTTCTAACTTCCCCTTTATCTAACATCTATCTCAGAATTTTAATCGATTACATGTCCTATCGATCTCAGGATCATATGAATGCAAGTTGCCTAGTTTGGACCTAGTCATGCACAATTCAACTCGTCAGTGATAGAAATCACAGAAATAACATAAATAACAGATAACTACTCTACCAGAACACTGTTCACAATATTTGTTGAAACGATATAGAAAATGGAAAATTGCCCCAAACAATTTATTTATTTATTAAATAAAATAAAATAAAATAATAATAATAATAATAAAATAAAAGTAAAAAATTCAAAAATTACCACAGTAAATGTTTAAAAATCATTTTTTATTTTTGTAATTTTTTAATTATTTTTTATCTATCTATCTATCTATCTATCTTTAATCTATATATTTATCTATCTTCTATTTATCAATCAATCAATCAATCAATCAATCTATCATCTATATATCTATCTATCTTCTATCTATATACAAATTTATCTTTCTAGAAACAATTTTTTTAGTAGACAGATGCAATTATATTATACTAATATTAATTGTACCTATACTATATCTAATTATGAGTGGATTAAAGTTGGCACACAATAAACCGTATCCTCAACAACGGCGCCAGTTTTGATAACGACTATCAAATTGCTACAAAACAAATAAAACTAAGATAATTTTGTAGCACAAGATTAACCTAGGTCGACTCAGAGATACAGTTCAATTTGGTTTCTGACTTAATCCACTTATAAATAGCAAGGGGGTTTATCAAACAATTTGCAAATAGTCAACAAAAATTGCAAAAACACAAATAAGAATTGAAGAAAAATGCAGAAACTCACAAAATTAATAAAAGATGTTGTAAAACAGATTCAAGAATATCAATCCAATTCCCCAAACCAAGCAATGCAAATTATCATAGTTCTCAGGTAATGATCATATTATGAAGGTTCATTCAATATCATTCGAAGCAATTCAATCGAATTAACTTTTAAATCAATTGAAATCACAAACTCAATTGAAATATCATCCAAATAATCTATGATTAAAATTCAAAATTAGAAATAAATCTATAACCTAATTTGTTTTCAATCCTAAACATATTCATAATTATGAAAATGGAAAAGAGGATTGAAGAAGATGAACATTCACACAGAAATTAGAATACTAAACCGGAACTCAAATTCTCTTTGCTTGGACCAGATCCTTAGATTGATTGATTGTTTAGTCTTCCATGATCATCATCAGTGGAAGAGCCACAAAATTTGTGTAAGAAAATAGAAGAACAGAGTTGAAAGGAAGAAGAAAAATAAAGAACAATGAAGAACAATTGAGAGAAAAAGAGAGAAAAGATTTTGTTGTGAAATTACGGCAAGTGCACCGATCGTTTACAAGTAATAAAGTTTAGGTAAGTGAGTTATCGTTCTCCACAGGGATTGGGGTGAAATTCACAGCAAAATTAATTCTAAGTGATTGGAAAATAAAAACAGAAAAAGAGGATTGTTGTGTTTTGTTGAAGAGTTGGATTAATGCAGTAAAATAATTAGAATATTACCAATGGAAGAAACAATTGTGGTCAGGCACAATCCCTTTTGTTTACTACCTCCTTCACTTGATTGGTTTATTATCTTAGGTTACACACATGATAAATCTCTCCTAGATTCGTAAATCCTAGATAACTAGCGACTTAACCCTTTAATTCGATCAAGAACCCTAAACCCTTAGTGATTCTGTCAAACTAAGTATTCAGAGAATAAATCCTATGTGTTCTTGTTATGATTATTCAGAAAATAAATCTTTCCTAAATTAGTTAATCCCTAATTCCTTAGTGAATTAACCCTTTAACCTGAATCGAAGATCCAATTCCTTGGTGAAATCTATCAAATTAAGCATACAAAAGACTATATTATAAAGTCTGTAGCCACGCATCCCTATTCCTAGGTGAAGAACAACTATTATTCTAAACAGGTCAGAAATTAGAACCCCAACGTCCCCATTGTGAATTCTAACCCTCAATACTTAGATAGAATGGCCAATTCCAAATAAGAATAAACAAGA
>PYAF01004516.1:78561-89602 GCA_007407185.1 Glycine tomentella | reverse complement strand
CCTTGGTGAAATCTATCAAATTAAGCATACAAAAGACTATATTATAAAGTCTGTAGCCACGCATCCCTATTCCTAGGTGAAGAACAACTATTATTCTAAACAGGTCAGAAATTAGAACCCCAACGTCCCCATTGTGAATTCTAACCCTCAATACTTAGATAGAATGGCCAATTCCAAATAAGAATAAACAAGAAGAACAAAATAGAATAAAATAATCAAAACAGCATTTATAGTTCAATACCAATCAAGTTACAGAGGGGTTACATCAGTTCATGGCCTTCCCACAATACAAGTTTAGCCTGCCATATGCTTCAAGAACCCAAAAGCTGTCAAATAAAACATTCTACAGTGACCTAGCCTTGATCCTTGACCTCCAAAGGTTTAGAATGAAAGAGAGAGTGTATTGGAGAATTATTAGATGATAGAATGGATGCCTAGAGTCAATCCCAGAGGCCATTATTTATAGATAGATTTAATTAGAGTAACAAAGCAACCTTCTGGGCTAATTTTCGAACTCAATCTTTTTAATTAAGGAAACAGCGTCTTCGTAGCGCGGCTGGCGCGGGTCACGGCACTACTCGCGCTACTTATTCGACTCCATGGTGCTGATCGCGTGGATACCGTGCGGATCGCGCGGAATCGACGAATGAAAAACTGCTCCTAGGGCTTGTGGCGCGGTTAGCGTGAAACCTGGCGCGGATAGCGCCAGGCCTTCGAAAGGATGGCGCTGGTAGCGTGAGCATGGCGCGACTGGCATGAAGTGTTCGAGTTGGGCACTGTATTTTTGCATGTGGCACGGTTCGCGCGGACGCTGGCGCGATCTGCGCGAGACTTTAAATTTTCTTTTCTTCTTTTCTTTGCCTTTTATTCTCCTCTTTTGACCTGAAATTGCACAATTGATATTGAAATAAAATAAAATAAAATAATATTAATAAACTAAATAAAACTAATCTAATTCCTAATTATTTAATCAAAATATAACCTAAAACTATCCTAAAACTAAGATGTGTTTGCAACACATCAGATTTTAATTATGAAACTTGCACAAGAAGCTAGAAATTATGTTTTTGTCCTGTCTAACTACACTAATATATAGTGACTAAACAAAATGAAGGGATGAACTCTTATTAAACCCATCTAAGCTAACTAATTATGCAAATTACACAAATCAAAACCTAAACTCGCAACCCAAAACTCAAGTGCATAGGTTCTGACTTTCAAGCCTAATTTGACCTTCAAACCGACAGAATTAGTCCAAGCTTATTTGTGAAAAAATTGTATCTCTTTTCCTTAGATTTCCAGAGACTACTCCTATGCTCCATTTGGAGTTCTGTAGAATCCTCTAGGTCCTGCACAAGGAAGATAGGTCAAGTAAGCACAAAATCTGAAAATAAGCAACAATTATCAATTAAGCCCAATTATTTGCCCAAGACCAAAACTGAGTTAAAGTCATAAGAATCCAAGAGAAGTCAAATAAGCTAAGAATAATAGAAAAATACTAAATTAAAAATGTTCAATCAACGATCAATTAAGAAATATGTTGTAGATGATTACTGAGAAATTGATTTTTACGTGTGTTGAGATATGAACCACTTTCATCAATGACGATCCTCAATTAAACCCATAACAACATCAACTCCAACTGGATAATGATGACTAAATGAATGAAGGAGATAAAGACCAAAATCCATATATCATGAGAGAACTCATGGTAGAAAACAAAATATATTACTATGCAAATAATCCATGGTGGTACATCATGTATGGAACTGTAACTAGTGAGGAATGGTTTCAGTACAATCTATCACCAAGTCAAATTGTCAATAAACATGTCTTTCAATCAGTGTTAATTAATCAATATTTTTATATGAACATGATTAATATCTTTTGACTACTTTTTTATGGTTTATAATTTATGTCTTTCAATTTATTCAATCAAATACAATATGAGGGTGATTTTCGTTCAGCAAATTTGAGTAATTCATATGGTTAACTTTTTAATCCAATATAAAAATAAAATATATAGACATTTTGTAAATAAAATGATAAGGAAAAGGACAACAAAATAGTTAGCCAAAAAAGATAATTAGAAAAAGGGATCCAAAATGGTACAACAAATAAATAATAAGGGTGTTATTGGTAAATAAATGGATCCAATTAGACTCAATTTTTGATATGGTGTCATTTCATGAATTATTCTATTTTAACCATTTTTAAATAAATCAATACGTATAAGGATGTTATTAGTAATTTTTTTTATAATATTATTATCTTTTTTTGGAAATTTATTTGAACATCATTTTTTTGAAAATTCAAATTTTCAATAAATATTATGTTTAATAACCTTATAATCTTATCACATGTTGTTTTTCCCTTAGTTGACTTTAATTTTACAGTCATTGTTGAATAAATGCATTCATCATTTCACTTTTTTATTTTAAATATGAAATCTATAAGCAAATGGCCAAAAAAATACATACGTAGCGTAAAACATTATTTGTTATTTTTGGCAAAAAACTATAAACATAAATACAAAATGATTATTATATAATTTGATTCTAATATTTAAATTTGTTACAATTAACCCAAGCTTTTATCTATAAAATACAAAAAATATATCAAACAAAAAAATGTCAACAAAATAAAAAAGAACCTCCCAATTTTTTTTATAACAACATATCCAACACACTTTTAATACAAAAGACAAATATGACGTAATGTGTCAATTATTAGATATTTTAATCAACCCTATTTTTTTTTTAAAATGACACATTCTTTATAAAAGGTCACCCTCGAATAACATGTCCACAATAACTACCATATTCCATTAAAAGCTCCAACCTCATGAGTAGTTAACACACCCATGAAGGAAAAAAAAACTTATGGTTCATTTTCAAACTATTGTTACCGTGGAACCCTCATGTTAATATGTTAACACTGTCCACACCATACTTTTTGTGTTGTTGCAGTTGGTTGGCTTATCCATTCACAAAGACATTATATGAATACTTTCATTGTCTTGTTGTTTTACTATGTTGTGATGCTAACTTTGATTCAAATGTGTTCCATAGAACTACATAATAGTTTCACAATGAATTTACCATCAGTGGAGACATGTGTTGCAGGAAGAATTATACCTACACGAGATAAACAAAGAAGCATTTGTCTGCAAATTGGAACCAATGGGTAATTAGGTCAGGTTCACTAATTGTGTGGGTGGCATTAGGATCTTCTACAATGTTTGTGAAACTGTGATGCTAAAGTTCACATACCTAGAGGACAACTCCTTTGAGTTTGCATTCATGTCTAACTTGGATGGTTTAGATGATGAAGTAGATTTCATAGACAAAGAGTTTTTGTGACAGTCAAATATCACTCCAGCATCATTAACTCTATAGACGACTTGGTAATGTAAACAATTCATTTATGACAAACTTCCCTACAAATACAATTTTTTTTTTCGTTTTGGTATCAAGTGTTAATGCAATACATGTTGCACTCTTCAACTCTTACTATATTGTGTTTTTGGTTACATTTAACCATGATATCAACTCTTGCAATATTCACCTCTTTCCACGATGTATGAATATTTTTTTTAATAAACAGAAATAAGGTAAGACCATTCCATTTCTACAAAGTACTCACAAGTTTCATAGCTTGGGGTTCGCTAGCCCGATCATGATTTTCCTACCCCCAGAGGGAAAAATCCTTCCCTTTTTACATATGGTTCATTACATACTTCAACAACAACCACAATCAATCGTGGTATTTGTACCCGATGAAACTTTTGATAGATGACCACTAACATGGTTATTTAATGAACCAAACCAATGTTGAATTGGTTACAGATTGCATCACTTCATAACATTCTACATGTTAACTAAAAATGACAACTTAATGTTTATAAAGATGAAAGGTTGACAAGTTATTCGTGTGTTGTTCAATGGGAAGTAGTCATGGTTCACAAGGTAGAAATTCATTATGAAAAAACTAGATCTAAGTTAAAGTTCCCGTGTTTATTACCTTTCAACTTGCAATGTTTTTTTTATGATTGCATTTGGTGTATTTTGGAACCTGTCTTAATTTTATTGTCTAATGTAATGATGGATGTAAATGTTGTGTCTTCTTCATCAATGAAATTGGTAATGATTGAACTTTTTCATTTATCTGAAGTCGAGGAACATTTCAGAAAAATACACGTCCATTGTTCTCTAATTTAATATCACATGACATGAACAAGTATAATAAGTGTTTTAAAAAATTAAAGTAAATTTGTCAAACTCACTGTAGATGGTATCAAAATATTTAGGTAGTATCTCTATACACAATTTATCTTCTTGTCTATATTAACTTTAATTTTATTAAAAAAACATTACATACGCACAAAAGAATAAAGTCTCCCTACATAATACTCTGCATTATAAATTGTCAATGTAAGAGACAATTGTTCGATTTATATTTCAATTAAGGACATTATATATTTTAAAAAGGACCTATCAAATAATATTTTATTACTAATTCCATTTGTTTTTGGAAAGAATTTTCACAATTAAAATTAATTGTGTTCTATGCATTTATAAACAAAAAAATTATGTAATCCACTCTTTAAACTTTGTGAAGGTATTTCCTTTTTTTTGTCTTATTAAATATTGTTTTCTTTAATATACAAAGTATTCAAAATTAATACCTTCAAGATTTATGTGACACCAAAAAAAGTTCTTAAGTAGATGATAAAGAGGATCCTAGCAAAAAAAGGCATAATTCAATCACCCAGAAAATTGGAACAAGATTCTCCTTAGTCATGCCACAGTTTTGTTGACATGTCTAGTAGAACAAGTTTTTGTTGGCAGCTTATGTCAAATTACTTGGGTGAAAGACCCAATAATTTTAGTTTGTAATAGAAAAAAATGCTCTAAATTTGTTATATTCATTAGCATTTTGATTTTTTTAACATAAAATGCTTAATGGATCCATGTTGTTGTTCATGTAGCAAACACTAAGTGTTGGTCGTGTTTTTTTTTTTACAATAACCAAATAATTGTACAAATGGGCCCATGTAAAATGTTAATAATGACCAAACATAATGTTTCAAGTTAGTTATTGTCCAAATGATTGCAAATGCCATTACCGTGACTTTCATATCTCTTCTCATTTTGCCAAACATTCAACATTGGGAAGAAAATAATTAACATAAAAAATAGTAGGGCTTCAAATGGTTTGATTTGGTTAACAACAATAAAAAATCAGTTGAAAAACAAAAATAAGATAACAAAAGTATTAAAGAAGCCATGTAAATCATCCTTACAACAACAATGAATGTCATTCGTAATTTTATTGTATATTAAATTTTATAATGCTTGTTACAGTGCTATGCATTAGTATTCTTCTTCACTAAACGCACACAATAAGGTGTTAAATCGGAAACCACCATAGCAACCCAACTGTAGATTCAACATACAAAGTCTTTATAAATTTTCACACTTAAAATGGAAAAATGGATATTATGCAAGTTTGTTTGTAACAATACATCACTTTCAGTTTGTTGAATGCTCAAATGAGGATGTTATGCAACATCAACAAAATTATTTTACACATTACTTGACAAGCCTAATTTCATACTTAGATGAATAGATGCCATACATACGGGACTCACAAGTCTACCTCCAAAACTACAAAAACAAACATGTATGCAAATATGCGTGAGTTTGTTTAAACTTAAAAAATAATTTAAATAAGATCTTTTTATGTAAGCATTTTTTTTTAAGAAGTAGATAGGATTTACTTATTCACATGAGCATAAAATTGTTTTTTAAGCAGAAGTAGTTTAGACAACTACACAAAAAGAAATAGAAAGCCGCTTATTTTATTAAAATAAACACTTATTTCAACAAATAAATTTAAACAAACTGACCCTCTATGTTGATCATCACCTAAAAATGCATTAACTTACACAAGTCTAGCAACATTAAACCTAAAATATCCTTTTCCATTTTAAATAGGATAATTTAAACACTAAAGGACATTGGACCAATAACACACTCAGGTATTACACACATACGGATTCAAAATTAAAGGTTAATTGACCTTCAATTATAAGTATCTTTGATGTTCAACATATGAAAATTCAAATCAACATTGTCTATTCCGAATGAAAAGACCCTCAAATACAAAACAATTTCAATCATTGCACAAAAAAAAAAACAATATATTCAAAACTAAAACCAACATTTTCGAAAATAACATTCATCATCAATCATAACAAACTAAAAAGATCAACTAATAATAACCTAAATCAACTTCTTCTAACCTTCAATCCAACAACTACTGAACAACCAATACACTTCACATACAAGCCCCAAAAATATAACAATTACAATTCACACAACTTAATTTAATCATCAAAATGCCAAAAATTACACAATAAATTCATTCAATTTGCTAAATCAGTTCAACCAATTAGCAGGCTCATTTTCTCAAACAATTACACAATATAATGTACAATTCCATAAACTAAACTAAAACTCAACATACTCAAAAATCGTGTGCAATGCAGCAACAACCCAACTTTTGTGATGCCATCATATGAAAGAATCGTCGATTCTCCCAAAGGACAAAAACAAAATGGCGTGTTGATTCAAAATGAAGCAATGCAGGTAGAACCCGAACTTCTTTGATTTTGTAGTAGGGAAGAGTTGTTATTGGTCGTAGAGAAGAAAAATCGAACAGTTGAATCAAATCAAAACAGTCGATTTTAACAAAACCCCCAAATGTGAGATGCTACCAACGAATGAACCGCTTGCACGAAGCCTAATCCATAGCTTCATCGCATCAATAGGCCGATCAAATCACTTTAACATGGTCGCCCCTATCAGAATTGTCTCTGATGTCTTACTTCTCCGACAAGACATCGAGGGAAATATGACACAACAAAGTATAAACAACCAAATTAAACTTGGGTCACAAAACTGGGCTCTCAAGTAAGGTTAACAACCTTACTAGCATGACATGAAAACTTATTTCCATGTGGATTAATTTTTTAAAAATAACAAGGACAAATAACCCAAAACATCCAATATCCCACTCAGAATCTAGACCACATAATTTTTTAAGTGAAATGGGACGACTTTGGTTCCTTTCCCATGATGGGAAACATGCAAAGTTCTCCCATGGTAGCCAGATCCAAAAAGGATACATGTTTCTAACCTCAAAATAGTCTTTTTATAACATGGGCTAATGAGAAAATGTCAGAAGAAAATGCAATAGGGCATTGTTATTGCCACTACCAACTTTCCTAATGACACCATAGAAAAATGACCGTACTACCCTTTTAACTTTCCTACACCCAACCTTTTTTCCTTCTCTCTCACTTCTCCATCATGAAACCCTCATAATTTCCCTTCCTCTCTCACACTATTTTCTCTTCCCTTCTATTTCTTTGGACATATATGTGACTTAGTAAGTCTTTTTTACACAAGAATTTCGTTAACAAAATACACAACAGAATCATATTTTTGTTGTGTACTGAAGAAATGAAAAAAAAATACACAATAGAAATGTAATTCCTTCTGTATTTTGCCAACATAATCAGAGTTTTTGTTTATTTTTTTGTGCACTCCTTCTTACATAACAAAAATATGATTTTGTTTCATTAAATTTTTTTTGAAAAATTGTAATTAATTTAGACATAAGTTACCATTTGTAGTTGTAATCAAATTAATTATGATACAAGTGAATATAATAAATTGATTTGATTATGGTTAGCAAAAGTAATTCATATATTAATTAATTCAGTTACATTTATAAATGGTAACTTCTATCCAATTAAGTTAATTTTAAATAAAAAAAATACCGATTACTATTAAAAATGATAAATTATAGTACAATTAATTTGATTACTTTTAAAAAAAGTAAATTATATTTATAATTAATTAGAAAATATAAAAAAATGCACAACAAAACCATGTCTTCATTGTGTTGAAAGGAGTTTAAAAAAGGTACACAGCAAAAACATAATTTCATTGACAAAATACACAATGAGATCCCGTTTCTGTTGTGTATTTTTTTCACACCCATTTTACACAAGGAAACATGATTTTGTTGTGCATTTTGACAACGGAATCATGTTTCCAAGAAAAACATTTTTGAAAAAAAAATATTTGTATTCTACATGGGTAGTGCAAATAGCAAGAATGATAGTGCCAATTATAATTTTCATTACAATATTACATGCATTCTTATAAGGAGATCTATCTTGTTATTTTATTTACAATTGAAAAATTAAATTTATGTAATTTCTTTTTACACTTCCTCTTTTTCTAAACACACTTCTTGGTTTTCTTTTTCTCAAATTTTATTTAAATAGTGTTCTTGTACATGTGATTATTCAACGTTTCAGAAACTAAATTCTAGAAGTATGAAAATGTTATATACTTCTAAAATTTAATTTTTAGAAGTAATTTTTTCTTTAGATTATAAATTATTGGATATTACTATTGTTTTATGACTAATTAAACAATTAAATTGATTGGATAAATAAAATATGAGAGTCCAATTTAGATTTTTATTATTCCTTCAATCCACAATTCAGTTACAACATGATCCTTAACAGACCTAGGGCATAAAGATAGATAGGTCATGAGGACATTCCAAAAATGACTAAGAAGCCTATGGAGGGACCTACTCAATCAATATTAGGTGTTTTACATGCAAAGGAATCTCTTCCTTGTTGGTCCTTAGGTGTAGAAAGAAGTTGAGTTACAATACGTCTCTGTGCCAAAGTTATCAATTATCAGTATGCAATACTATTACCTCTAGTTTCTCACCACTTTGGTAAAAAAGTGAGCCAATTCAACCTAGCTCACTTTTTGGTAAGTTGATAAATATTCAATTTGGCTCAACCCACCATGGATTGGTGGGTTATATAGGTTGATTCACTTAAAATAAAAGAATACAAAAATGAATAAAAAATATCAAAAAAATTATATGAATACACACATTGTTGGTAAAATTCTCAAGCCACACATACATTGCTCTTATTGTAAGAAACAATATAAAAAAGATAATGAGAAAATTTAATTGATGTCACATATATTTATTGTAACACTCCAACTATGCTACTAAGGTTATCTACTAAATTTTAACGCAAAGGAAACTCTTTAATTTATTTATGAAAATATGAGTTAATTTTTTGCAATATAATTGTAAATCAAAGATATGCATTAACATATGAATAATCTCAACAAGTCATACACCGGATATAGATACAAGATAAGGTCATAGAAATATCTCAAAAGAAAAGTTAGGTGAAATGTGTGCGACTATCAACAGTGTACTCACTACTTACTGTAATATATCCAAAATGAGGAAGGGAATACATCACACACTTCCTATGTTGGTCGTACACTAATTCCAAAATATAAACCTCGAGAGACATATAAAGAAATCTCCCTCTACCATCAAACTCTAGAGACAATAACTATTGTACCCTTTTCATGAGTAAGTTCCCTTGTACTACCATATGTTGACATTCCAGGTGATGCTAGACCAAAGACTCAAAAGGGAAGTCTATAGTCATAGTTTTGAAGTCCTTCATGTCAAGACGATGCATCCTCTTGAGATACATATCTGACGAATATGCCTCTCATCTATTGACCATCTCTCGTGGTGACATCTTGATACGTTTAACCATCGAAGAATGTGCAAATTGAGTATAACCAAAGAATAACCAAAGGTGGGTCTTGAATCTCATCCATCTGCTCCCATAAATACGTCATTCAAGATCATTACAGACATAAAATCACATGTGTAACAAATCCAAGGATAAGCTAACAAAAATAAGGCATATATACCCTATATTGTGGGAATATAGCTAATTGTATGACATCTAACATAGTAGATACATAATACAACAGAGGATGTATCAATCATTCATGAACATTTATTATCAACCACGTATAAGAGAAATATAAGAGATAAATCCAACATATACATCATATCAGATATGAAATGTCATATGACGCTAGACAACTCATGCGACACAACAATGACTTCTACAAAGCAACATCAGGACCTCTTCTACTCGCAATGTAATGACTATTCCATGGAGATTCACAGGGTCAATTGATCAGGCCGAATAATCCCTTAATCACAATAAAAGTAACAATACCCTAACGTGGACACAAAATTGCATGTGTTAAAAACTATGTGGGGGATCCCGAACGACTGATTTATGGAGCGATATAATGGTGCTGTCAGGATAGAAGTACGTGCGTAGTGGTGTACTGCAACACAAGATCTGCATCAATTTTGGCCTAAGATGCGGAGTCACTCATCCATCCCTAAGGAAGTCCATCGTCCACCAAGCTCTCCTACACTGGGTATGGGTCCCACCAAGCAACCCAAAACTTACATGTGTACTCACCTGAAAAATAAAGGAACACTTCAAACAACCAAGAGGGGGGGTGAATTGGTTGAAACCTTATCCAATTAAAATTTTCACATCAGAGTTTTAAGCCACAGGATCTTTGTCACAATAAAAACCAATTTTCAGATTCAAAACAAATCTTTAAAACAAAATCAGTTTTCAATCAATCTTCCCCTTCCAAGAGCACCAGAAAACAGAGCATCTCAAAACTTGAGCAATGATATTGATTCACAAACAATGTAATTCGAAATTGAACTAAGAGATTAAAGAGAACACACAGATTTTTATATTGGTTCACCCCAACACTATGAGGCTACATCCAGTTCTCCAACTCAACACTAGAGAGGAGTTCCACTATTGCAATAATATCTTTACAAGCAATGTTACAAGCCTCTTTCCTTCAACCCTAGAAGAAATTTAGAAATCTAAAACACTATTAGATTCTTAGAGACCAACCCTTCACCTTGAGAACCCTACTCAAGTGAATCCTACAGAGAAACCCTATCTCTTTGCTTGCAAGAAACAAATTACAACAGAAAATACTTTTCCCAATTTACAAAGAAATTGTTTACACAATCAAAAGCCAAGAAAAGATATCACCTGATAATCCATTGATGA
>PYAF01004516.1:13545-78461 GCA_007407185.1 Glycine tomentella | reverse complement strand
TGATCTTATATGAATGAATGATGCATGATACACACACACACATGGATTATCAGATCATATACTTCCCTTTTACATATGATCAGATTGATTCTTCAAGCTTTCCTTTGAGTATCATCATTTTGTGCATGTTTGAATGTCCAAAACTTTTTGAAGCTTGATTCTTCATTCTTGATGTTTGACTTCACTTGAATCAACATCACCAACATAGCTAAAACTATTAGAGTAAAGCCCATATTGCAACAACACGACCGAAGTTGCTAACTCATGCACATATGCATCAACCACATCACCATCAACAATGTCAAGAGTCACAACACGGATAACTCTTATTAAGTCAACAAGGTTCAACATTTATCCTCGTTCAATCAAAACTACAATAAGATCCTATCCAGAGTGATCCCAAATTGAGGATAAGCAGAGGTTCTCCGAGAGCAACTCTTCAACACAAAGTTCTCATCAAGCAACATTGCCAACAACAAATCGAGTCACTTTAACATATAATTCACCGTAATTATATTACATTAGTTAGTATTTTCAAAATGATTGAATTTTATCTTAAAAATCAAGGAAATTGTCAAAAAGTCAAAAAAAGTCAACTTTTACTTGAGTAGGAAAAGGTTTCAACTTATTTCATAAATAAAATATCTTAATAATTATAAAACATAGAATATTGCTTATTAATCTTTCAAGGTCAAATTTAAACTCACTAATTTGATATAACAAATAACCAATGTCCATTTTCAAAAGTTATAGAAATCATTCAATTAATTTCTTTAAGGTAGCTTTAAAAACTTAGGATTTTGCTGTTATGTTTTCAAGGTCCAAAAAAGATAATCATTAGAGTGACCAAAACATTTTAGTTTTGTACATGTCATATATATTTTTAAAACTTATTGTGTCTATGTTTTACAAAAGTAACTCGTTTATCAATTAAAAATCTACAAAAAGTTAAATAAAATAAAGAAGACCAAAAAGTCAGATTGTTTCTATAAGAGGACATTTCCAATCATCTCTCAATTTTAGCCCACAAAAGTACTTATTCTTGAGAAACTCTTTTTACCAAGTTTTATAGGATTCTTTATTGTTTCTAAAAAGTTTGCCTTGCAAAAATCCAATATGTAGATCCTTTGTTATGGTTCTAGTACTATACTAGTCCAAAATCACTTTTTTGTCAGAATCCGGTACACAAGTTTCAAATCTCCAAAATCATAGAAAATAGATTTCTCATTGAATTTAACATGTGATAAGTAATTTTAAATTTTGAGAAGTATACTTTTGTATGGTTTAAACTTAAAGATCAGAAGATTCATGGATAATCATAGATTTTCAAAAAAGTTTGTACTGCTTGCCAACATTTTTCAGAAAACATAGGTCAATTTGTAATAAGTGTGTGTATATATATATATATATATATATATATATATATATTTCATAAACCTTTTTTGGGTTTTTAAGGTGTCCATTTTATATTGTTTTAAGTCTTTTTCATTTAAAAGTTTAATCATCTTGAAACAATAACCACAACTCAATATATAACAAAAATAAGTCATGATGTACAAACAAAAACACCAATAGATTCATGTTATCTTCAAGCACATCATGCTATTTCAGAATCTTTCACCAAATAATCTTCAAGAAAACCATATATCACACCATACATAGCAAAAAGAAAATACCACAAAGCATGCATAATACACACAAGGTAGCGTTCCTTATAGGTTTCTCCTTAGCCAACTTAAACTAGCAACAAGCACATGTTGGAAATGGCTTCCTTTTGGCTTCTCCTTCACTTAACCTCAACTAACCATGAGAGAATGGAAACATGGAAGTTTAGAATATAGAATAAAGAGTCTCTTGAGGTGTTAAAATGAAAATGAAAGAGTAGAAATCAAGAGGAAGTAGAAAGATTTAAGAGAAAATGGAAGCTAGATTTAGAGTTTACTACTTAACCTTCTTCTTTCTCTTCTTCTCTCTACACTTTGAGTTTGGAAATGAAATGAAATGGAGAATGCGTGTGTGCTGATCTGATCCACACGAATATAAGGAGAAATGAGTGTGTTTTGTTTCAAAATGGAATTAGGTTAAAAGACATAAGTGAGTGTAATTTAGGAAATAGAAAAATAGGCCAAGACTTAAAGAAGAAGTTGTTGAAAATTTTGAATTTTGGTGTCTCCTTGGGAGGTATTTCAGCCAGCACATACCAAGTAGGAACATTATTTGATTTAGGCTAATCTTAAGTACAATGCATAGGAAATAGGTAAAGTAAATGTGTACTTAGCAAGTCCATGTAGTTAAGTTAATTTGGTTGTTTTTCAATGAACTTAGTTGAAATAGAACTACTTAGATAGGTGGAAGAGATAGATAATTTTGTGGGTCCCCTAACTAGGGAAAATAAGAAGTTTTTATGTGTATTGGTAAATAATACACAAAGAAACTCAACAGGTTTCGTCATAAATCTCAAGTTTAGTTATTCTTGTCCAAATGAAATTATATGACTTGAAATAACTCTTAGAATGAATATGAAATCTCTCATGTGTCTATGTGGATGGTGGAATAGTCTCGATTAAGTGTCAAATAATCAATTCCAACTTATATTGCAGTATGGGTTTTCAAACTCAGTCAAATGACCCTTGTTACTTCACTTTGTTGTATAAGGTGAGAAAATCACTTTGACATTACTTGAATCTAATCATAATTAAGTTTGATTAATTATAAGTAAATTCTTCGACTTCAACTTTATCAGTCAATTAATTCACAGTATATTTCTATACTGCAAGTAGCCAAACAGGTCAAATTTCTACAAAAATCTTTGTAGAAAATACACACAAAATACAATCACAAAATCTTGTTAATATTTTAGCATTGAAATTAAATTAAATTTTATCTTTTTAATTATTAAATCATTTTTTCACAAATTAGTAAAAATCTTGTCTTACATATATTATACTCAATACTCAATTGTATGTAGTGATATAATAAAAAGATTGTGAGAAAAATTAATTGGCATCACATATTTATACTAGACTTACTAATAAAGACTCAAGAGTTGAACTATTTACAAACTTGAGATATTGTAAATATTGGAAGACACAAGAAACAAGTAAGAATGCAAGATTATTAGAGACCAATAAAGTGATTTTTTTTACATAAAAAAATCCCAACCCATGTGCCACAAGTTTAACTTGGGTGAGCCGCAAATTAAGTGGCTAGGTTTAATTTAACCTATAATTGTGGTGAGCTAATTTTTAACAACTTAATCTGGCTAAAACTTGTGGTGGGCCAGATTGGCTCACAAGTTATAATTGACATTGACAACTCTCAGACTATAAAAAACATAACAAGGATAGATAATGGATACATAAGGACAAACCTTGACGTAAAGGTAGAGTTGATATTTTGTGACTTGAGAGTTAGAGGTTTAATTATCATTTTTTTCATTCTTTTACATTTAATATTTTAGTATGTACAAGGCATGACCTTTCTCTACATAAAATGTCAGTCCAATTAAGACTTGGGCAATCTTTAGAAAAGCCCTACGCATGGCTTCACTTCACAACTTAGGTCGACTAACGAAGACCTAAGCACTTTTCAATAAAAATCTTAAGCATGACCTCACTTTGCAATGGAGGTTGACCTAGTTAAGCTTAGGCACTCTTCAGCAAAAGCCTTAAGCATGACCTCACTTTGAAGTAGAGATCGATCTAGCTAAGTCCCAAGCACTATTCATCAAAATCCTTAAGCCCCTTACTCCACAGTCCACAATAAAGATTAGTAAACCTAGGCACTTTTTAATACAAGCCTTAGGCATGACATCACTTCACATTAGACGCCAGTCCAATTAAGCCTAGGTTTTATTCAGCAAAAGCCCTAAAAATAACTTCACTTTGAAATGAAGGTCGTTCCAGCTAAGACTTGGACACTCTTTAACAAAGCCTTAGGCATGACTTCACTTTGCAACAAAGATTGTTCCACCTAATACGTAGACATTCTTTAGTAAAAGCCCTATGCATGGTCTCACTTTACATTTGAGGTGGATCTAGTTAGGGATGGAATAGGTTTAGTTGGGTTGAATTTTGGGTGTTAGATGTCCAAAGCAAGTAAGTAGTATTGAGTTGGCTTAGTTCGTGTTTTTAATTCTTTATTAGACAACCCTAATTGAACCAATTCACCAGACTCTTATATCATGAGTTTTTTCTTTGGATATATAATAACGATTGAACCTAAGACCTTATACTTTTACTCCAACTGTACCACTAAACTCACCCTAATGTTTTACTTGTAAGTTTTGTATTTGTTGTTTGAAACCAAAACATTTTTAAAATATAATAATTATTAATATTCAAGAGGAAAATGAAAAAAACAATAACACCTAAGTTTTAGGTTTCCAATTAATCATATGGTAAGTTAATAATTAACAAATGTGTATGTGAAATTTTAAATAAATCAAATATTTATGAATACGTAATATTATAATAAGCATTTATTTGAAAACATATTATATACATTAAAATACAATTAATTAATTATTAGATAATTTTTATGTTGTATAAAGTTTATAACTTAATATAATGTACTTAATACAGGAGGATAGTACTAATTAGATTAATGAAACTTAATAATATAAAATGTTATTAAATGAAGTATTTTTTATTTTATTTTTTATATTATGATATTGATATTGATGCGGGGTATAAAATAGTTTTTTACGGTGAGTCATCACAGCTAAAACTAATTTTACACTGATAATATATGAATATTAAATTATGATTTTTTAAATAGGTATATGAAAAAAAAAGGGTCAAAATGAATAAATTTTAAAACAATAATTTGAAGAGGTGCCCATACGCAGGCTGTGAATATGAACCGCGAGTTCGCGACGCACAAACAACCCAACCCAGTGGTGTGGTGGGCGTTTTCACAAAGGCAGTGTTGTGTGATTTGCGGGCTCTCCACGTATTCAGATAAAGCACCCTTCCTGCCACGTCATCGTTTCCTTCCTTCTCTCTTCTTCAGTGTCTGTTTGGTCACGCAAGCTCTTCCACTCTTTCATTTCGCTGTGTTTTTCTTCTTCTTCTTCCCTCTCTCTCTCTAACCGCAACTCAGTTCTCTCTCTCCGATTCTGCATTCGCTTCATGGCAGTTACATTGCGCGGCACCACCAACAACTTTCTTCCGTTAAGGTGATTAATTTCTCTGTATTTCTCTCTTTCTTTCTCTTGCTGGTTGCGAATTACGATTACGATTCTTCTTCGCTGATTGAGTGAGTGAGTGTGGAGGCACCTAGGTTTTCCATTTAGATTACGACTAAACATTTATTTCTTATATTATGTAGCTTATGCTGAAACTGCTTGAGCTAATTTGTGATGGTAATTGTACTTCAGGAAGTGTTTGTTTCCTTGATTTTGACGCTCTTGCCTTTTGCAGCATGGAAATTTGTATTTTCAATCGGTGAAGAAAGGTTGAGAGTAGTTATGGCTTTTGATGCAAGTTTTTAAGGTTATAATTATATGGTTATCTGTTATTATCGAGTATGAGAAGTTTAGATGATGGAAGGATATATTGTTGTGGGTTAACACTTAACCGATTAGTTAACTATTTAAATCCATGATGTAATTCATTGCACCACTTCCGCAATAAATATGTATTGGTGTGGCTGAACTATTGCTCTTTGTTTTCATATTTATTGCATTCCTTTTGAGCTGAGGTCTTGTGTATAATTTGTCGTGTATGTGCGGGTACTGATTACATATTGATTGGCAGCTCTTCGAATTGTTGGCTTTCAAATGGTTCCCCTTATGCAGGGAGAAAAGTGTCGGACTTTCATTGCGTACTATTGAGTAAATGGTGGAGTTTGAGAAAGGGATGCCTTATACGACATGATGTTTTATCAAGCAGTAATCATGGTCTGTTGGGCTTTAGAAAATGCTATTCGGTTTTTTCTAAACCTAGAAGGGGGTTGCACCTGTTACCATTTGCCTCCTCTGATGATGGCGTGACTGTCAATGGGAGCCTCCAAGCTAGCACCGGTACTGACCTTGAAAAAATGAGGGTGAAACTGAATAGGTCACTGGAAGATGAAGAGTTTTGTAATGGGCTTGTCCAAGCTTTATATGATGCAACCAGGGTTTTTGAACTGGCAATTAAAGAACATAAATCGTTCTCACGAATGTCCTGGTTATCAACAGCCTGGCTTGGGGTAGACCAAACTGCATGGGTGAAGACACTCTCTTGTCAGGTATGGCATTTATCTTGTCAGATATTATCATGACTTTTGTTACGTAGTATTATTTGGGTCATATCATGTGTAAAGTTCAACATACATTTGTGAATATAAATATTAGACTGACAGCCTTTGTGATAACATGTTATTCTATAGTCTAACTCATGTGAGCATAGACAAATACAAGCTAGATGAATTGTAAAAGGAAGAAGTGTAACAATAGGTTTTATTTTGCAAGCCATTGTTGGTATACTGACTAAAATATGCACCAACATATGTCAACAAACAAGAACAGTTATGGTTACTACTTAGTAGAAGAAGCTTTCCATTATTAGGCATGTACTTGGGAACATCAACACTGGAGTTAATAGAGCATATTATCAGTCATAAGCATTGTCCAGAAGGACTTTTGTGTGAGGGGGTATGCCTAACACGGCATAATGGTCTATAGCCCATTTCTTTTGTTTCTGTGGTTTGTGGAGACTGGAGAGGATCTTCATCAATTTGGTAGTTTCTTCCATGTTCACTGTGTCCAGCAGAAAAGTCCTATATTGTCTACCTCAGCTACAGGGGTGTGATTTATATACTTGATGTCAATTGGTTTTAAGATGGAATCTAATGCATTAATGTGATACAAATATTGCTGCTTGTATTATTGAAAAGCATTATCACTGAAATGTGGTTCTCTCCTCCTCCTAGGCCAATCAAGTAGTGATTCAATGGTATGGTATGACTCTTCAAAGTCATAACTGCAGAGGGAATTATCAACATGTTGATTGGTTTTAGTTCATTGACTGGTCTTGTTTCACCTTTTTGTATATGTTTGTAAGTGGGTAATTTATGTTTCACTATTTTGAAGTAATTTGTTTGTATATGTTTGCAATGAGGGCGAGCCCTGACATAACGGTAAAGTTGTGTCTTGGTGATTTGTTGGTCATGGGTTCGAATCCGGAAACAGCCTCTTTGCATATGCAAGTACAATATCCCTCTCTCTTACCTTCGGATAGCGAGGAGCCTCTGGGCAATGGGGTACATAGTTTTTATTTTTATTTTGAAGTAATAGGTTGAGTCTTGGCTTTGGGTAATTTAACGTATTGTCTGCTTTTAGGCCTAGGACCAGGAAATTTGGCTTCATCCTCATTATGTTTCTTTTTTCTAAGGAACATTTGTATTGATGGAACCTAATTATATATTGCTTTAATATATATGTTTCATCATAAATTAAAAATCTGAGTAATGTTTCTTCTATTGCCTTTGCTACAAGAACTGTTGGGATCTCATTGGTCATAACTGACAAGTCACTTGAGCTCATTGTTTTTAAATTTTCAAAATTTTAGAAGAACTGAGAAACAGGTTGCATAAATTCTCTCAGGCTGCTGTGTACTCCTTATTGCAAGCTGCAAGTGAAATTTCATCTCAAAGCGACGGTAGAGACAGAAATGTCAATGTATTTGTTCAAAAGAGGTAGTGTGTTGCTTTGTATTTTGGTTCATTTTTATCTGTTTCCATTGAACTTTGCAAACAATAAAATGCCAGACTTATTTATCAGAAGGAAGTAGAAATTCTATGCTTGAATTTCTGTAAACTTGTAATAGATGTACCAGAAATATTTCATAAAATAAGTAGTTCAGTCATTTTATCGTTTATATGATTGAAGTGTGTTTTCTACAGCTATTTTACGTCTTAATGTCAAATTCTGAAGTTTAAAGTATTTTTTTTTCCTGATGAAATCTAAATTTTATTGAATTTGAGAGTGGATCAAGATCCTTTGAAGTTAATTTTTTAGCTGTAGGCATTTTCCCCTTAGAAATAATTTTTCATATTTAATTTAAGCAAAACATGAAAAAATTGTTTAAAGATTACACACTGTTTGATTCATAGCTGTATCTCATGCAGTTCAAAAGTGATGCCGGATCTAGTTCCCTATGAAGCACGGACAATTCTCTTGTTTGAAGTGTCACAGTGTCAGACACATTTCTAATACTGACACTCTACCACAGTTGACACTTGTTTTACATGTGTCAGACACTTTTCATTAGGTTTCCAGTTAAAAAGTATTTTTTGTTGGCTTGGACACTTAAGCTGACACTTCTACAGTCTACACAACTTGGACACTTGAGCTAACATTTCTATATGGATGGGTGCACACTAATATTATTTAAAAATATTTATATTTTTAGCTTTAAGAAAAGTCAGTTAAAAATATATTATAAAATATTAAAAGATAACATCTCTTACTTTTATTTGTGATGAAGCTTGTTATCATAGATAAAACATATAAGGATTTTTTAAAAAGGTGAATTATACTACCAATTTAGATCTTTTGTTATGTTATTCAAATTTTGTTTCATTAGACTCTTTCTAGGTATACACACATGGTATCCGATGTCTAATATTTTAGACATTAGCTGTGTTGTGTTTGGTGTCTGTGTCAGAGTCCATGCTTTACAGCCAATTCAAATAGAACCATCTGATTTGAATTTTTGGGCTTGTGTTTAAGGTAGTAACTTGTGTTCAACCTTCTATATCAAACAGACTAGTTTTTAATATCACATAAATTTTCTATCCACACAAAAGATTGTACACTTCTAAACCATTTCGATTGCCTTCCAGTCTTTGGTTCACCGTTATTGATGTGTTTCATGGTTTTTGTTTTTTTTTTCTCTTTTTTGTTTAGTTTTAATATTTTACACTACTCCCTAGTAGCTTTGGGCATAAAATTTGTGCTAATGTTTCATTGATTCAGTTTGCTAAGGCTATCAGCTCCCCTGGAGAGTTTAATTAGAGAAAAATTATCAGCCAAACACCCTGAAGCATATGAATGGTTTTGGTCTGAGCAAGTACCAGCTGCAGTAACATCCGTTGTTAACAAGTTAGAAGGGGATGGACGCTTTACTGCTGCCATTGCATTGTATGTTTTCTCTTATCTATGAATTGAGATATTAACTGTTACTAGTCAGTTCATGTTCCTTGATATTATTATTATTATTTATTTATAGACAATGCATAAATGATCTTTTAACTGAATTCCCAGGTCTGGAAAAAATATGGGTTTAAGTAGTGCAAGTGACATATCACTTCTTCTGCTTGCACTAACATGTATTGCTGCAATTGCTAAACTTGGCCCGTCTAGAGTTTCTTGTTCGCAATTCTTTTCAATGATAACAGAGATAACCGGTAGTTTGATGGACATGCTGGTTGGTTTGATTCCTGTAAGTCAATCATATAATTCTATAAAAAATATTGGTCTGCACAGAGAATTTCTTGTACATTTTGGTCCTCGGGCTGCCTCATGTAGAGCAAAAGAGAAGTGGGGTTCAGAAGAAGTTGTTTTCTGGGTAAATCTTGCTCAGAAGCAGCTACAGCAAGCTATTGATAAGGAGAAAATATGGTCAAGATTGACAACATCTGAAAGTATTGAGGTTAGTTATGTTCAATTTTGAAGAGAGCATGGTTTTGACAATTCTAGAGAGATGATGCTGGGTTTAAATGTATATTGGACCTCTTAGAATTAAAAGACTGAATTCGGAGTAAATTATAGAAACGTGTTCTTAAGGCACGATTTGAGTACAAACATCAACACAGGTTTCTACCTAACCAGGAGTTCCCTCCTTCAAAACACTAGAAATAACAATCTTACACCTTAATTACCTTCTACAAATATGTAACAACTTGTATAACACTGTAACTGTCATCATAACCTATAACTGCTTAATCCAAAATTAATATAAAAATAACTGCCTAATCATAGTTATCAATCCTGGATAGCGGCACAGAGAGGCTGACTCCAAAAATAGGATTGCATTAGCAGGATGACTGATATTCTAATATTTTTACATATATGTATATATGCTAAAAAATTGGAAAAATACTCACAGTTCATAAACTGTTCATAATTAATTATAAAAACTCAGTCAAACAAAACATACTAGAACATAGCAAAAGAGGATAACAAAGAGTCTAGAAACAAAAGGAAACAGAATACAGCAACTGCCCAGCAGCTGGGTAGTGGGGGAAAAAAGACAGTGAAATTGATAGAAGAGAGCAATGGTAGAAGAGAAAGAAGGAAAGTGAGTAGAGGAACAAGAGAAAGAAGGAAAGTGGGTCCAACCTGCAGGAGTGGAGGAGAAAGAGGAAACAGAAGTGGGTGTGGGTTGCCAGTAAAAAAAAGGTAGCCGGAAATAGCAGTTGGTTGCTGGAAAATGGGTCTCCAGAAACAGAGGTTGGGTCACGTGTAGGCAACTAAGGGAGAAATAACTTTTCAAGGGTATTTTTCCCCTTTGAAGGTTGATGCACAGCTAGAATCCCCAAAATACTCCCAATCCATTAATGATCACAAAGTATAAGGGCATTTAGGGAAGAGGGATTTCATTCGAATTTTGGAGTTGCACCTGCTCCACCACTAACTGCTGCGGATTGTTCTTTTGATTCTGCTCTGGGATAGTGGCTGCACTACTTAACCAAGACCCTATAGTCTTCTCATAGTGGCTAGGGGCCATTCGGCTCTGCTCTGGTGCTACAGCGACGCTATTTGCCACTATTGACAACTATGTGCCTAATAAATTCCAAATATGGAATTATAAATGCTTAATTCAGAACTTGGTCCAATATAGAAATAACCTTGTCCGCAAGGTTGAAATAAGGAAATTGTTCCATCCATGCAGATCAACATTAGAATTTGGTTCCATCAATTCAACATCTTTGAATTCTCCTTTTTTTCCCATTGTCATCTTCCCCCCAAATAAGCACTCAACTTCCTTTCAGGACATCCATGAAGTGGCCAAATCGTTGGCCACAGGCCCACAATGAAAACAACAACCTTCTTTCCTCCTCCTAACGAACTCTTGATAAGGTAAATGCCTAGTGCTTCTTAGATTCTTAGAATGTGAGTTTGGGTCTAACTCAACCTCAAAAGCTAGATCAAGGGGTGAGGGTTGTCCCTCACTTATATACTCTATCTTAGCTTTATCTTTAGTTGATGTGAGACTTGGGTTTTTCCCAATACACCCCCTCACGCTCAGTACTTTTGGGCTTGGTGCGTGGATAACATGGTGGGTGACTCTTTGAACGAAATCTTGGATATGCTCTGATACCATTTTAGATTCTTAGAATGTGAGTTTGGGCTTAATTCAACCCCAAAAGCTAGCTCAAGGGGTGAGGTTTGTCCCTCACTTATATACTTTATCTTGGCTTTATCTTTAGTCGATGTGGGACTTGGGTTTTTCCCAATAGTGCTGGGGGGTTTTGTATATGAACGATGAATTTCATGAATACTAGCTGCAGGACTTGCACTTGCTCCTATTGTATTCCTGCCTGGTTTTGTGCTTGGAGAAGGAGCTGTTCTTGGGCTTGATTACTGCTTGAATTCACAGGGTTATAACTAGAAACAGTTGAGTGGTCAAACTCAGTGTTCTCACATGTGAAATTGCCTCCCTTGTTTCAATCTATAACTGCTCCACCTGTAGCAAAATTGCATGAACAATTTTTTTCTGTGCCCAACATCATACTATCATCATATAAGATATGACACAACAGTTTCCCAACTGAGATACAAGATATACAGAAAAAAAAAGGAAAGGAATCCCCAAATCTAAGATATGATTCAACAATCTCCTAAATAAGGTAACTAGGAAACGTAAAAAGAATCAACAAATATCAATCACATAATCAACACTTAAGTTTGAAGAGAAAGAACATTCAGTAAATGATATAACAAAAGAATGAAGAGATGAGTTCAGTTGAGTATAATAGAGCTAATTCTCTTCCATTCATGTATGTGCTTTGTTGTTATAAAACCTTCAATTGAAAGTTAGTAAATTGCAGGTCTTGGAGAAGGATTTGGCTGTTTTTGGGTTCTTTATTGCTTTAGGCAGAAGTACAAGGTCATTTCTTTTGACAAATGGTTTTGATACTCTAGATGATCCAATTGAAGATTTCATCAGGTATAACTTGTATATGTTATTCCTATTGTTAAAACATTACGTTTCTTATTGTTTTAGAGTCCTATCATGTTAGTGGCTTTTAAGGCTAGGCTTGTACTAGCTGTACTACACTAGTACTTGTTGAGGTTGTTTTCCAATACCTGTCAGAACTATACCAGAATATCGCAAACACAGAACATAAGAGGGAAAATACTGAATAATACTTCTGAGTTTATTTCTAATGAATGATTTACATGCACACAAGAGACTTCCTCTCTTCACATCGGACTTGTCCCTTCACACAACAATACTCACTATTCACCCCTAATACAATACCTCACCCTACTACTTATAGGTAGACTTGCCTCCCAACTAACTAACTCACCTGACAAACTAACCACTAACACAAAAACAACTAATTAACCCCCTTGCTTATTTCTACGAGTGTACACCCTCCAAAATCTAGGCCTCTCATTATTATTATTATTCGTAACAATACCTCCCTCCCCAACCTCAACCTTGTCCTCAAGGTTGATAGAAGGAAATTGCTGCTGAATGGTAGATAAAAATTCCCAAGAAGCTTCTTCCTTGGGTAAATCTTTCCACTGAACCAAAATCTGATCCACCAATTCCCCCTGTGAAAGAACTTTACGTTTATCCAATATAGCAGCTGGTACGTATGCCTCCCTATCCACTTCAAAATTTTCTGGAAGAACTGGTTCCACCATTTGATCTCCAATCGCACGTTTCAATTGAGAAACATGAAACACAGGATGTAAACGCGATTCAGATGGTAATTTCAACTGAAATGCAACCTGACCAACCTGTTTCAGCACTTGAAAAGGACCATAATATCTTGCTGCTTGCTTTGGATTTAGTTTACCTCCCAAAGATTGCTGAGTATGCGGACGTATCTTTAAGTACACCCAATCATCTACTGCAATAGGAGATATACTTTTATGATTATCAACCCTACGCCGAATATGATCCTGAGCCTGCGACAGATGAAACTTTAATTGTTTTAATGCTTCATCTCGGCTGAGTAGATCCTGAGCCACAGAATCTATTAAGGTTTCACCTGGAATAAATTTTGAAAAAACTGGAGAAGCACGTCCATAAACAGACTGAAAAGGAGTAGTATTAGCTGCTGATTGAAAACTGGTATTGTACCAAAATTCTGCCCAAGGAAGGAAAAACCCCCACTCTTTCGGTTGCTCGCAACAAAAACAACGTAAATAAGTTTCCAATATTCTATTCAAAACCTCTGTTTGCCCATCCGTTTGCGGGTGATAAGCTGTACTAAACTTTAATGCTGTCCCTTGTAACCGAAACAATTCCCGCCAGAAATTACTAATGAAAACAGGGTCACAATCACTCACAATGGAAATAGGAATGCCATGAAGACGCACAATTTCCCGAACAAAGATTTCTGCAATCAATTTGGCTGTATAAGGATGTTTGATGCAGATAAAGTGAACATATTTACTAAGTCTATCCACCACGACCAAAATAGTGTTATACCCACGACAACGAGGAAGGCCAGTGATGAAATCCATATTCAATTCTTCCCAAATAGCATTCGGTATAGGAAGAGGTTGCAAGAGACCAGCTGGCGAAGATGTCAAATACTTATTTCGCTGACACACCGAACAAGCAGCGACAAAATCAGTCACAGTGCGTTTCATGCCAATCCAAAACAAAGGCTGAGCCATACAATGGTAAGTCCGAAATACCCCTGAATGTCCTCCTGTGACCGAAGCATGGAATTCATTTAAAAATACAGGAATCCAGGGAGAAGAAGAGGATAGTACCAATCTTCCCTGTAATACAAACGGCCATTTTCCAATAGTAGGCTGGTCTCGAATCAGGATCGCATTCCAAATCAGAAATAACCTTCTGCAACTGCAGATATTTCTGACTTCAGCATCCACAGATTCCGCTTCGAGCCAAACAGGACGAGATATTAATGCTAATTCCACTCCCTCTTCTTCCTCCCGTCTCGATAAAGCATCAGCCACCTTATTATTCGCCCCTAATTTATAAAAAATATCGAACTCATAACCGAGCAACTTTGCTAACCAATTCTGTTGGTCGTGTGTAGTAATATGCTGTTCCAACAGAAACTTAAGGCTACGCTGATCTGTATATACTGAGAAACGTCGACCTAACAGATATGGCCGCCAATATTGAATAGCCAAAACTAGAGCCATTAACTCCTTCTCGTATACTGATTTGGATAACGAAGACGGACTCAACCCTTTGCTGAAAAAAGCTATCGAATGTTTATTTTGAGTTAAAACCGCACCAATGCCTTTGCCTGACGCATCACATTCAATGACAAAAGGTTGTGTGAAATCTGGTAAAGCCAACACTGGAGCTTTAGTCATGGCCAGCTTGAGGGTCTCAAAAGCCACAGCTGCCTCATCATGCCATCCAAAATTGCCCTTTTTTAATAAGTCAGTTAAAGGTTTGGCCTTCTTCCCATAATTGCGTATAAAACGGCGATAATACCCTGTTAGACCCAAAAAACCCCTTAGTCCTGTGATAGTTTTTGGTCTAGGCCACTGAAGCATACATTGGACCTTTGCTGGATCAACAGAAACTCCTGCAGCAGAAATTAAGTGTCCCAGCTGTACTACACTAGTACTTGTTGAGGTTGTTTTCCAATACCTGTCAGAACTATACCAGAATATCGCAAACACAGAACACAAGAGGGAAAGTACTGAATAATACTTCTGAGTTTATTTCTAATGAATGATTTACATGCACACAAGAGACTTCCTCTCTTCACATCGGACTTGTCCCTTCACACAACAATACTCACTATTCACCCCTAATACAATACCTCACACTACTACTTATAGGTAGACTTGCCCCCCAACTAACTAACTCACCTAACAAACTAACCACTAACACAAAAACAACTAATTAACCCCCTTGCTTATTTCTACAAATGTACACCCTGCAAAATCTAGGCCTCTCATTATTATTATTCGTAACAGTACTTGACCTAGATAATAGTATAAATAAGTGTTTTAGGTTAGTAACTTTACACACACCATATCACTGTAAGAGTATCACTTCTCTCCTTTTCCATCTAATTCAAACTCAACTATCTTTAACTTTAACACTGTTTTTCTTTCTATGAATATTTTTGCATTTTTTTTTATATAACTATTTGGTACAGATATCTTATTGGAGGCAGTATTTTATACTACCCTCAGCTCTCATCCATTAGTTCATATCAATTGTACGTGGAGGTTAGTATTATGGTCATTAAATTTGATAGACATGCTTAATCACTAAGTTATTCTAACTGTTAAAAGCCTATTAACTGCATAGGTAGTTTGTGAAGAGTTGGATTGGCTTCCATTTTATCCGGGAATCACAAGCATTACAAAACAATCTCATATGCATAGAAGTAAACAAGAAGGCCCTCCCAATGCTGAAGCAGTGCGCCAAGCTTTTGATGTTTGCTCTCACTGGATGCAGAGCTTTATTAAATACAGTACATGGCTGGAGAGCCCTTCAAATGTGAAAGCAGCTGAGTTTCTGTCGACAGGGTAACTGGAACAATGTTTGTTTGTGGTTTGACAGAGTACTAACTTCTAATTTAATAAATTATTATATGCATTTTCTTTTATGTTAGGCACAAGAAGTTGATGGAATGCATGGAAGAACTTGGGATGATTAGGTAATCTATGAATCAAAGTCTGCATTTACAATGTAGTTGCATTTACATTGTAATTTGTACATATTCTGATGCCAATATTCAGGCATCAAAACTATGCATTTTTGGAGTAAAATTAAGACCATGGAATTGATTGATAGCTGAAAGCTTCATTAGAACAACTGAAAGTGATCAGGGTAGTAACTGCTTGTTACAGTTGCATATGCTTCTGCTATAGTCATGTCACAATATTCACCAAAAAATGTTTGGATGGTTGTCAAATGTGCTTGGTTGTTCTTGTCTTTTGTAATTCGCCAATAAATGTGTGTATTTCGTCAACTTTAGCTTTCACAATAAACATTCCATTTCTTCAATATAAAATCTGTTATTACATTGCTAGGTTTTATCCTACAACTCTTACTTTAGAGGAGAATTTACTTCTATTAAACAACCACAATCACATAAAAGAATGTGAATATGGCATATGACTACTGTTCAAACAAATGAATAATTACATGTGGAAGACAAAATGGAAGGCCAATTGTTCTATCTAGAGGATAGAATAACAACCTTGGAAACTGGCCCACTGATTATTACTTTGCATATTTGTTGTGTCCTCTAAAGGCAATGAAATTAGTTCTGTTTATGATTCAAATTATTATGACATTCTGTATTTGTGCCTCTGAAGCATAAATGGTACTATTTTCAAATGTATCTTGTCAAAGTCCAAGACAATCCTTTAGGAAATGAACTTAGAGGTTGGTCAAGACAGTGCTACCTTTTAACATGATGACTCCATTTGGTTGGCAAATATCATTCACTTGGGGGGTGATAAAAATTCTATATATGTGCAAGTAATATGGGTTGAATGGTCATATTATGGGACAAAGTATCACCTACCAGAGAGCTTGTTTAGCACCGACACCCTCATACAACTTGTGCAGATACCATGTGATGTTGAACTAATTGTCTAATGCCTTGTATGGTGCCAACATTATTTTGAAGTTGTTTATACATACTTTGTATTTATATTTTACAGCGTTTACTAGAATTCCAGGGGTTGTGAACCTGATGTTTTATAGAGTTTCTTATTCCAAAGTTGTGTTGCTTATTATTTTTGAAAAATGTAATGCAGGGATAGGGCATTGGAGACTGAAGTCAAGAAAGCAGTTCATAGACGTAGATCTACAGTTCAGTCAACTATAAAAGAGTCAGGTTCTTTTGATGAGGTTTGCTTCCCACTTTCAAAATTTGAATTTCATCCAAGTGCTGCTTCCAGTTTTGTTAAATTAGTAAATTACTTGGATTAATGTCAAACCTGAAAATATAGGCCTTACAGATTAATACATTTATTTTTTTCTTGAATACTGTTAGAATAATGTATTAATTTGTAAGGCCTATATTTTCATATGTAAGGGTAAGGCTGCATACAATATCCCTCCCCCTTACCTTCGCATAGCGAGGAGCCTTTGGGCAATGGGGTACGTAGTTTAGTTTTTTTTACTGTTAGAATAATGTACAGTTCATGCATAACATGTTGAATGAGTTCATGCATCACATGTTAAATACATTTAATTTTCATAGGAATTATAAACCTTTTGTTTTGATGTATCTCATTCTTGTTTATGCCTTCTCTTTGGCATATAATTTTAGGCATTGAAAAGTGTTGAAGAAACTGTTATAAGACTTGAAAAGTTGCTTCAAGAGTTGCATGTATCAAGCTCTAGTTCTGGAAAAGAGCATTTGAAAGCAGCCTGTTCTGACTTGGAGAAAATACGGAAACTTTGGAAAGAAGCGGAATTCCTGGAGGCATCTTTTAGAGCAAAAGCTGATTCTCTGCAAGAGGTACACCTTCCAACCCTCACCAACTTCCTTGATCAATTCTTTGGAACAATGCATAATGGATATCTACCTTGAAACTATTTTAATTTCCATGACTGTCACTTGACAAAGTAGATTAAGAACTGACTATCTGGCCTGATGACTACAAATAAGAAAATCAGTCCTAATTACATATAATGAGGAAATAAATCTATTTAAAATTTTGTACAAAAAATACAGTATATTGATAATGATTTACAAGCTAAATGTTATGATAATACACGATCTCCAACACTGTCATTTTTTGTATGTTGATGTCTTTTGCTTGTTTTCCGGAAAATGGAAATCTTTCCAGTTTCTAGCACCAAATAATTTTGTGCCTTTAATATTGCATAATGAGGAGCCTTCTGGCATTGGGGTATGTTAGTTCTGATTTGTTATGATTAAAATGCTAAGTAGGTCCCTAAACTTTTTTTCTTTTTTAATTTGGATCCCTAAACTAAAAAAGTAGGTCCCTAGGATTAGTTTATGGCAGTTTTAAAAACTGGGCATGGCTGATCAATTAAATTTTTTTACATTATCAAGGATCCAATTAAAAAAAAATAGTTTGGGGACTATTTGAAAACTCCCAAACAGTTCAGGGACTTGTTAATTTACATTATTCTTATATATGTCGTTGTAATATTATATATATATATATATATATATATATATATATATATATATATATATATATATATATATCTTGTTTGTTGGCATTTGTTGATATAATGGATGAATCCAGAATTTAACTAGTGAGCGAGCCAATTATGAAAGTTAGAGTAAATGAATATTTAGTTACATTTGTTGTGTATTGGAGACACCGATTTGGTTCTTAAAGGGCAGTTAGTATTATTTTTTCATCCATTGAAAGATTAGTCTGGTGGAACTTGAAGTTGAAGGACCACTTTGATGGCCTTGGTTGACATCGAAGGGCTATTTTTCCATTTTGCTACTTATAAACAAGGGACCAATATGATGCTACATGTGTATTTGGAAGATCAAAATGGATATTTGCTCTAGAAGTCAATATTTTTTAATAAAAATTTGGAAGCTGAATGCATCATACATTAATCAAAGCTTAAGCACAATGCTTTCAATTTGGGTTTATATCTTTCAATAAAAAAATATTTTCATTTGTTTATTGAGTTTGGATCAATAACCTATAAAATAGTACACACTTACTAACCTAGTTGCTACTTTAATTTTTCAAGTATTACATGTGCACACCACCACCAATAACCCTATCCCACCAGGCGAGGTCGGCTATGTGGATCACAGATACCATTGGGCTAAATTTAAAATCGAATGCTTAGGGATATGAGGTTTGTTAATGTACGCCAAGTATCTTTAGAAAAAATATTTTAGCAGACTATAGCACAGGTGTATTTAAAAAAAAAAAAAAAAATCAAAGTTATAAGTTGCTGCTAACACATTCCTTCTAAAAAACAAGTGATGTATGTTGGCAATAGTGGGTGCTCATATACACCCTCCTGCCTTTCAGAATGAATATGTTGGCAAGTTATACCTTTAAGTGTACTTTAAGAAAACCAAAGCTACTCCTGCCTTATATTGGATTTGAAGTAATAGAAATGAGAGAAAATGAAATTGAGATGAGAGAAACTGAAAGAAATGTAAAATGTATTTTTTTTTTATTAATGTCAGCAAAAATCAGTTATATATAAGAGTTTTGATCTATTTATGGATCTTGAAATGTACTAGTGAAAGTACATTACACTTGATAGCTGGTCCCTTGTACAGTTCAATTGTCTAACTATTAGTATCTATCTGTTAGCTAACACTAATAGCTCAGCTGTATGCTACGCTAGCACCAACTATAATAGAAGCGAGACACTTGAGATAGCCCAGTTATGAGTTACTCCATATACAAGAACACACTATTATGTATACTTGAAATACATTATGTGTAATTTTGGGGGAAGGTGCTTGCGCCTCCCTTTGCTTTCATCCCTAAACTTGGATTTTGACTAATTGAGCTTCTGTGCATGTCTTGCTGAAAAACTTGGTGAATATTGGATGCAACCTTGGTAGTATATGCATGGTTAATTCTGTTTGCTTCTTGCTGTGCCTCTGGGTTGTGCTCTTTATATATATATATATATATATATATATTTTTTTTTTTTTTTTTTTTTCCATTCCCTTGCACAATAATTTATTGTCTTGCTTGATTCCCCTGTACACTAGTCAATGATATTTTTATTATACTGATTCAGGGGGTTGACAGTGGTCGGACCTACACACCAGTTGGTGAAGAGGACGAGTATATAAAAGGGAAAAGCAGAAAGAATGCTAATGTAAGGATGGACAGGAGCAAAAGGTATGAATTTTTTATAATAAATTTTGGCTTGCTAATTTTCAAATCTAGTTACTGGTTTCTGAAAGTACAATTGGCAGCTGTTACTTCTCTTTTTTGGAGTTTTTTTTTTTTCTTAAAATATATATTTATATGAAAAGAACATCTTTTCTTCCAGAAATGTTGGAAAATCTCGTGGATTCTGGAGCATCTTTGGACGTCCTGTCACCAAAAAGCCTGGCTTGGAGTCTGATGTGGATCCTTATGTATGCATTGTTGTCCTATTAATTTGATGATGTTATTTTCCTTTCCATATTATTAGTGCAACCTAAATCAACTGTCTATTTGTTTTTGCTTTTATTGTGATAAATAAAGTATTAGCATAGAATGTTCATTGTAAATTTGTAATTGTGTTTTATTATAAACCTCAGTTTTTTTATACTTGCTTTTGCTTGGACGCTGCACCTTCAAAGTAGTTAGGACCCAAACCACCCCCCACACCCCACTCACACACAGTGTTTGACTTCAAAATTTACAATGTCAAAATGCTCTACGGACTTAAAAATGTCATTTATTTTGCTTTAGTTTATTACCTAAAAATCCTTGTCTTGAATTAGCGCTGTGCTTCATTTGGTTTAATTGTAATGATAATTATCTGTTATAATTAGTGGGTATACCGTGTTGAATTTTGAGTAACATGGACTTGCTATCTTGCTTGAAGGAAAATAATATTGAACTGTCTGCACCAAACGTAGGGGTTGTGGACCAAGAACCCAATGAAATCCACCGCTTTGAGCTTTTGCGAAATGAGCTAATAGAACTTGAGAAACGAGTTCAAAGAAGTGCCTATCAATCAGAAAATAATGAAGTACGTCTGAAAGATTCAATAAGTTACAAGTTTATGATTTTATATTGCTTACAAAATTTTTGCTTAGTAAGTGCATTGGTAAATATCTATGGAGATTTGGTTTTTAACCATGCCAAATGGGGGTGAGGTATGATCCATGTAGCTGATCTCACCTAGTGGGATAGCTCTTTGTTGTTTCTCACTGCATTGTTAATTATCCTGCCTGTACTGCTGCCTCATACTAATTCTTATTTCTATCCTAAAATTTTCTTATTGATATATAAGGTTTTAGCTTGCAATTTATCTTGCAGGTTGCTGATGAAAAACTATAAAGTAGTATAGATTTTTGAAACTAATCTTTTACTTTTGGCTTGGGATACATGTTTTATTGTTTTCATCATCCTTTCTTTGTTATCTATGATTCATCTTTCTTGTGCTTCACTAGTTACTTTCTCTTGATATATAGTGTCTTTGTATCCACGAATGATACAAAGGCCAACCACTGACATCCACACGAGGGATATCAAACTTGATAGATTCTTGTGTAAGTGTTTAGGTTTCAAAATTCACATTTGAGTCCTTTGTATTGGACTCAAGAAATAAACACACTGAATTCTGAATAATGATAAAAATAATCTGGTTTTTAGGCCAGTTTTGAGTACAAACACGGTTTCCCCCCAGCAAGGAGTATCCACTTTCCTCCTTCAAAACATGAGGAATACCGATCTGACACCTTAATTGCATTTTACAAGTCTGTAATACAACTTATATATTACCATAAATATCAACATTGTAACACATAATTGCTTAATATGAAATCAATACAATAATTTTTTTTATTTTTTGATCGGCCAAAGTTAGTTGTTAAATGTTAGTTTTTTTGTTAGCGGAGGGATTCGAACCCACAACCTCACCCTCTCACCCTTCTTGGGACTTTACACCCAACCACCCAACCAACCTTATATCTCCGAAATCAAAACAATAATAACTTCCTGATTAGACAAATGGATAAACCATCTGAAGGGAAGGTGAATTGGATTGTTAAAGTTTTCACAAAAACTAGTCCAATTCCTCCAAAAATGATTTTAGTCAGAGTAATGTATTGATTTTGATTAGAGAATGTATTTTATGCACAGTGATATGATTATCACCCTCAATCAATGTAAACCACAATAACATTCACAAAATTATTCAAGAAAACTGAATATAAAAGAATTTAATGATAAGAAAATATGTACCAGTGATTTTTATATTGGTTCAATCATTACCACTGTGACCTACATCCAATCCTCATCCTTTGACATTTTCCACTATTTCTTGCAAGTATTAGCAAAACACATTTTCTTGAACCTTTCTAAGCATTCACCATGAATACCTTACCAAGTAGCAAAAACTAAGTAGGATACCTCGCCTGCAATACCCTTTGATAGATTCCCCACTGTCGAACCATTTCTCACAAAAAGATCAAAACAAAATCACTTTCATGTGATGGATACTCAAATTGAAGACTCGGTATCTTTCTTGAACTTTCTTGAACTTTGAGAGAGTCAATACAAGAGCTGATCAATCTTTCAAAACTTAATTGTAACGATGTAAAAACAAGTTTCTCTCTTTAAATTTTCGTTTATATGAAGCCAACAAATAATAATCACTAATATAGCTATCTGACTTCGAAAATAATAAAATATGAAGCTAGTATTTCTGTTCCAAACACTGATGTAATCAACTAAAACAAGATGGTAATCGATTATTTTGATCATCAGACTATTTAAACAAAATCATTCAAGAGTTTGTTAGGTTATCATTGTTTTTAGTTCATACTCCTTGTTTTGAACAGTTGAACTCTTGATACTATAGGCTTGTAATTGATTAAAACAGTGAGAAAGAATTTCTCAGGATTTACCCTGGTTTTGTAATTGTTTCAAGATTCATGTGATCTATTACATTGTTCTAAAGTTCTGGAAACCTTTCAAGAACAATTTATACATTACAAAATCAATTTTTTCAAAACATGGATCCTTTCACTAATCAAGCCCTAAAACTTAACTTCATCTAACCTAAACATCATTAAAACATTAATTTTTAAAAACATTTATCAACATCAATTATGCTAAAACCAACCAGATTGATTAAATCATTATGAGCTTGATTGATCGTCTGATTGATTTATAATAAGAATGGTTACAAAGATAATAAATAAAAATAACTAAACTACTATTTTCAAGAGAAGAATTAAAATATTTAAAATATCTCAAAATCCTGAGATATATTAAATTCAGCTAAACACTAAGCTACTTGGAAGGGTAATAAACATTGAATGCTCCTAATTCCAACACTGTATGTCCTTCTGATTAAGTTTATTTTCCCTTGAGTATTGAGCATTGAATATTGCTTTTACAGGATTTACTGGTTATTGATGATGGTGCCCCATATAGCGATGATGCTGGGGGTATTCAGATGGCTAGGGTTGAGAAGAAAGAAAATATCCTGGAAAAATCTTTTGGCAAACTAAAAGAAACAGGAACGGTATGCTTTAGTGTTGTGGCTTTTCTTTCTTGGAAGGATTGTCTTGCTTTTATTTGGTTTATGAATTCATTTGCATTATGGCATTGATCAGATGAAACCAACTTTTTTTCCCCCCATGTTTTCTCTAGAAACTGGTGGGCATAATATATATTAGTGTCTCTGATAATATTGGCAATGTCCCCTAAAATTTAAAATTAATTCATCTGTTACGTCTTGTAAACATCTGAGATCTGAAATCTACTATTCAATAAGCAGGATGTCTGGCAAGGAACTCAGCTTCTCGCCATTGATGTTGCTGCTGCCACGGGTTTACTTAGAAGGGCATTGATAGGGGATGAATTGACTGAGAAGGAGAGGAAAACACTTAAAAGAACCTTGACTGACATGGCTTCGGTTGTACCAATTGGTGTTTTGATGCTTCTTCCAGTGAGTTGAACATTTTTTATTGTTCTCATCTTCTATGTCTGCATTGCGTCTTGTTCAGGCTAGAGAAGCATATTGTTCACTCGTAATTACAAAGAACTAAGTTGGCTTTCTCTCTTGTGAATTAAGCCACCTCAGTTCTGGTTTTGGTTTTGCTAGTTTGTAATTTGCAGTACTTCTTGTACTGTGTTTTATTCTTATATATATAATATATTATCTTTGCTGATCAAAAAAAAAAAAATTACAAAGATCCCATTCAAAGTAGGTTAGGGTTCTAAATCATTGTCTTGTTTAAATATGGGTCAGAGATTGAGACCAGATCCTTTTAGTCCCCACTACCAGGTTGGGAAATCTAAATTGAAAAAGAAACAAAAATTGTATAAACAAATCACATCGTGTTCAACCTCTATGATGCTGTCTTATGTTATAACTTTATTACTTTTCCTAATTCTCAAGACCTTGCTTCCCATCAAACATAAAGAGGGCTGGGTGCCTGTGTGGTTTGGCAGTCCTAGCCCACTTGGGGCAACCCGGGTCAGGTTAGTTGATTTGACAGTTCCATGTGAAGATACATGTGTATTAAAAAGAGGGGGCTAATGCTTATGGTTACCACTGTTGTGAGGTCTATGGAGGATCAGATTTCTGTAGCCTTACCCACTTGGGGTAGATTGTTTTGGTGATTAGAAGCCATGACCACTATATCATCAACATCAACAGCACCTTTAACCCAAGTTAATTGGGGTTGGTGGTAGATTAACTCAATGATAGATACGAGGAAGTTGAAGAAAAAAAAAGTGGAAGGGGGAGGAGAAGAAAAGGGGAAATAAGACAAAAGAAAAGAAAATAAGATAAAAGAAAAGAAGGGTGAAAGAAGGAAGGGGAAAATGAAGAGGATAAGAACTAAAAATGAATTGTCTGGAACATCCAGATAATAACGGGTCTAACCCTCTATCAAGCTTATAACTTTTCTCTACTTCGTCCTAAGACACACCGTTCGTCAATCTATATCCTATTCCATTAAGTCTTGTTTAATTACCTTTTCTCAGGTAAGTTTCGGTCTACCTCTACCTCTCTTTGTGTCGAGTTCTTGATAATAAACTCTTGTTCTTACGGGAGCATCTAGGAACTGTCTCATTACGTGCCCAAACCACCTCAATTTATGCTTCCTCATCTTTACTACTGCTACCTTTCATCGAATATCTTCATTTCTTATCTTATCCATCTCCGTATAACTATACATCCACCTTAACATCCTCATTTCTGCTATTCCTATTTTATGTTCATGTTGCCTATGTGCTGGTCAACATTTAGCTCCATATAATATTGCAGGTCTTACAATTGTTCTAAAAAATTTTCCTTTTATTTTAAGGGGAATTTTGCAATCACACATAAATCCAGATGCATTCCGCCATTTCATCCACCCTGTTTTGATTCTACGATTTACATCCTTATCAATCTCTCCACCTTTTTGCAAAATTGATCCCAAGTATCTAAAAACATCTTTCTTAGGTATCTCTTGACCAAGTAGATGCACGGGGTCTTGATCATCATTTCTTACCAGCGAAAACTCACACTTCATATACTTAGTCTTGTTTTGGCTTATCGTGAATCCTTTGGACTCCAAAATGTTTCTCCACAATTCAAGTTTCCTATTAACACCGTCTTTGATCTCATTAATAAGCACAAAATCATCTGTAAAAAACATACATCACGGCACATGACCACTATATCATAGGGCAGTAAAATTTCCATTGTGACAAGGTATTTCAGAAGATATAGACATTATTCTTATAATTGATTAATAATCCAACAAGCTTAAACTACTAGGTAATAACTTATGAATAGCTTTATTACATCTTTAACAGGCCCCTTCATGCGGGGCCCTTTGAAATTTGCAGCATGGACAATGCACTAGTCCATTAGTACGATGTGCTGAATTTCAACTTTGGATTAATAAAATGGAGACAGCAAGGATCAAAACTATTTACCACTCAGCTATGGAGACTTTGACACCTATCAATGACTAACTTCCCTGAAAACTTAAGCTGTTAGGTGAGAGTTTTTGAATACCTTTATTATATCCCTACCACACTCCTCATGCAAGCCTTTGGCTTGAAGTATGGCCATTTTGCAGCCTACTTTAACCATGTACTGAATTATATATATATATATATATATATATATAGAGAGAGAGAGAGAGAGAGAGAGAGAGAGAGAGCGAGAGAGAGAAGAATGGGAACAACAAAGAATGTTGAACTACTTAATCAATGAAGCTCTAATACCATCTCAAGAATCAACTCTCCTAAAAGCGTTGTGAAAGACTCATGAATGTCTTTCTTATGCCTTGGATGCGCCCCCTGCCGCAAGAGTAAAAGTGGAGAATGCACAAGCCCATTTGTATCATATATTTAAATTTCTTTTTCTTTTTAAGATAAATGTGAGCATTGAGCAACAGCAATTAAACTCTAGATCACTGGATCACAGGCTGAAATTCTATGTCAAGGAGTAACACTCCTTAAAGTTATGCTATTAGGTGAAAGTTTTAATAGATCCCCATTTGTAAGTTACATAAATTTGGCACCTTCATTGTGCCCCTTTTTGCTGCGGCCCTGCATTTGGTAAACCATTGTATGCCATTCTCTTAGTTTTAAATAAGGGCTTACCTATGGAGTGATTTCAGCAACCTTGCATGTTAGGAATGATTCACCAATTCCAGGGGGATTGTTGTAAGTATGTAAATAGCTCTAATTTAGGATAGAAATTGGAATACATTTTCTCTTTCTTGTAATATCCTCTAGTAGCATATGTAATTAAGCTGTATTGCCATATTTCCTAAGTTTCATTTATTAGAATTAGCCAATATATTCATATTAGAGCATGTACGTTCAGAGAATCATCAAATAATATTAAAAAATTCATTCATTTCTCCCTCATATTTCAAGACTATTACATCTCTAGGCTTAGTACTGTATTCAAATCAATGGTCAATAAATTTAATTATTGATCCTGCATAAGCGAGAGATTCTTGTTTCCTCCATTTTTAGCTAGTGAATCTGACTCTGCCAAACTTGGCATGATCAATTAATTTTTTTTCCCCCTATTATTTTTTCCTCTGCTTCTTATAAAATTGAGCGGGGGAATATAAGATGAAGAGCTAATGCTTATAGAAAATGTAGAAAAGATGAAAGAAGTGAACTTATTGCTATTTCATATATTTTTATTTCTTAGGTGTGGTAAATTATCATTTTCCAACATTAGATCTGATCCTTGGGGTAATAGTCTAGTGTAAACGTACTAAAGAATAAATGTTTATTTTGCACAGGTTACTGCCGTTGGGCATGCAGCAATGTTGGCTGCTATTCAGAGATATGTACCATCTCTAGTATGCACACTATGACCGGCTGCTTCTTTTTTCCATCTCCTATTCAGATTCAATTCTCCAATCATCACATCATAAGGGTTTTTACTAGGCCTTCTTTCTTGCAGATTCCATCAACTTATGCACCAGAGAGGTTGGATCTCTTGAGGCAGCTTGAGAAAGTAAAGCAAATGACAGCCAGTGATATGGGCTCAGATGAAGAAGTGGATGAAGATAAATGATACGAAGCAATGCCTATTTATGTATAGCTAGCGAAACTGTTGTGATCTGATGAAAATTGGACTGCTTTGTTACCCTCTTTCTGGAAAAATTTTGTTGATGCCAAATTTCTCAGATAGGAGTTGAGCATAGAGAAGTTCATTCCACGTGTCTGGCACCCCTGGTAAGCACCAGTGGCTGCAATCCTGTGGGGCATCAGGTGGAGTACTCGGTTCCCGATACTTTGAAGGGTGACCGTCTTTCCTCAATTCTGAAAGATATGTGATGTTCAAAAAGTGGCCTTTCCGTCTCTCGTATTGAATCTGTTTGACAACACCAGATACAAATATGTTATGTTTCAATTTCAAAGTTTTGTAGGGTCATTTCTGGCTCTGTTTCCATGTCACACTCTCCTCCATCATTCCATGTGCCATTTCTGTATAGTAAAGACATGTCAAAATGTAAGCATGTCATCCAAACCCCCTCCACATATTTTATATAACAAAGATCAGTACAGTATTTGTGAAAAACAACCCCGGGGGGGGTGGGGGGGGGGGGGGGGGGGGGGGGGGGGGGGGGGGGGGGGGGGGGGGGGGGGGGGGGTGTGTCGGGAAAACTGATTTCGTATTCATAATTGATATCTAACTTTTAGTAAAGTTATCTTCTTTTCTGTATTTTATTTATAAATTTATCATGGGTGTGGAGTGTGGATGACCATAAGAAATCATCAGAAACTAATGTTACGGTGACTGAATTTGAACTTTTGAAGTGAAGTGAGTTTTTTTTTTTAAAAAAAAAAAAGGCAAAAGAGGGAGAAAGACTAAGTCAAGTGCTAGCAACGATCTCAACTAGGTTGTTGAGATCAGCATCCTTACAAACACCCGACATGGCAGTCAATTCCTGAATTCATTAATAACAAAAGAAACAGAAAACAGGGGGTCATGGGGGGACATAGATACCGAAACCCATGATGAAAATAAACACCAAGCTCTACCTGAACCTAAAACTAGGTAGAACTTGTCTATCCTTTAAAAAAAATTCTATGCAAGAGTTGGGGTGGAATCCCACCAGCAAAAACCATCTAAGAAGTGAGTTAATTAAGTTAACACTTCTGTTTGGCCAAAATTAAAAACGTCTTACTACATGAAACATGCGTTTGCCGATGAAATGTGTCAATGCCCTTGCCTAAAATGAACGGAGGAATAGCTACGAAAGAAGACGAAACTCCTAGGATCGAGATTATGCAACGTCCATGATTTCCATGTTTGCAGGATCTCCTAAATGCTTCTTTCAAGTTGATCGTCATGTTTGCCTGTTCTCCTTCTTGGAAGTAGATGCCCCTGCAAAATGTTAAGGAGCTTGTTTAGAAGTGTTATTTTCGATTATAAAAGACTTTTTTATTTTTATTTACATTATTTAACACAACATTTGTAAAATCATTTAAAAAAAGTGAAGTATTAATATTTTTTCTTTTCAAAAAAGAAAGTTCATTCAAATGTGCCCAAAGTCCATAAACTTGCCAATACTAAATTTTATAAAAGAATTGGTTGCATTTGACCTACGACTTGATGGTTTTGTCTGGGTTCGACCAATGCCCGAAATTGAAAACAAGAACATCTGCTGCTACCCATTTATTGAAATACCAGTGCAACTCGTCAAGCTTGATAGTACTTCCATGGGTTAAATGGTGGATGACCGATAACAAACAAGGGTGTCCTGTAGTACTCTACTGTCATGTTGTATTCCTGAAACCTCATTACCAGAAAATCGTTGTGTTTGCTTATGGGATTTCCATTCACTTCATATATATTTGGAGAGGTTAGAAACCCCTTGTGTTAGCATGCATAGCAAAGACTCCCATTGGTTTTTGCCCACGAAATCACCCGCAAACACAATGCGTCCATTGCGATTCCTTTCTAGAAGGTTACTAGCATTGAACCTAATTTACATCATAATGCAATCAAGAGAAGTTGCTATGAGATGCTCATGACTTTTAGAAAGTACTGCACAAAATTAAAAGAAAAGCAAATCTTATTCGGTGTCTTTTAGACATTGACTAAGAAACTAAAAGGAATAAGGTTTTTATTAGGACATACAAAAACTTTTCATTATTATTGTTAGGATATAAAGAGGAGGAAGAGTGTGTTAATATAGTTAGACTAGTAAGAAGTTAGTTAATTAGTTAGAGGGGTTTATTTGTTATAAATAAAGGGAGAAAGATATGAGAGAGGGGGATCTAATCAGTTTTGTAGATTGAGCATTTGTGAAAAGAGTAATCCTTTGCGAAGGGGAAATCCTTGGAGAAGAGTTTTCTCCTATTGTTCTGTATTTTCGGTCTATTAAATAAAATTCTATCAGATTCTTTCTTTTCTTTGCCATACCAACTGTTGGGTTTGTATCAATATTGTTAGGATATAATGAGGAGGAAGAGTGTGTTAATATAATTAGACTACTAAGGAGCTAGTTAATTAGTTAGAGGGGTTTATTTGTTATAAATAAAGGGAGAAGGATAAGAGAGAGGGAGATCTAATCAGTTTTGTAGATTGAGCATTAGCTCTTTGTGGAAGGAGTAATCCTTTGTGAAGAGGAAATCCTTGGAGGAGAGTTTTCTCCTATTGTTCTGTATTTTCAGTCTATTAAATAAAATTCTACCAGATTCTTTCTTTTCTTTGCCATACCAACTGCTGGGTTTGTATCAATTGGTCCGACCTGCCGGATCTTCGAGGAAGAGCCAGTGTTATTGATGGAGGAAGTGCAAATTTAGGCTAAAAAGGTGGAGCTGCCAGCATTCACGGGGACAAACCCAATTGGTTGGATTTCTAGGGCTAAAAAATTCTGAGATACAAGAAATTCATTCATTCCATAAGCTGCAATATGCATTCATGAGCATGGAAGGTGTTGCGATGCGTTGGTTTTACATATGGAGGCAAAAGAACCCAGATTTAGATTGGGAATCATTTTCCACAACTTTGATCAAAAGATTCAGAGATCACTATGGTAACCCTGTCTTGGAAAGATTGAGTATCTTGAAGCAAGAGCTGACTGAGATGGAAACCATTGAAGAAATGGAGACTTCCACAGTGTTCTTCAAAGAGGACAAGTAGTGAATTTGAGCTTAAGCAAATATTGCAGCAGATGGTGAAGAATCAAGAAATCACACAAGAACTAGATGGGTCATTGAAAAAGGTGTTTGTGAGAGAGACAACCAATTTGCAGGGGTTGCAGCAGCATTCTTGCAACGCTAGCATTTCAGGTTTAAAGCATAAACTGCACAAGATATTGAAGAGTCAAGAAATCATTCTTGAAGAGAAAAAGGTGAAAGATGAGGAAAGGATGGAGATACATCCCTCACGGATCAAGAAGACTGAGGGAATAAAAGAGATCAAGATGTGGAGGGAAAGGTGGATGGAAGAACAAGACATCATGTTGGAGGACAAGATTACAAATAAGCAAAGCATTCAAGAGGAGACCAATGCCCAGTCAACCAAGCATGTCAAACCATGGAAGGGAGTGGGTCAAAAGGTTGCAAAAATACAAAGGTTTATTCTTGGAAAAGAAAGGTGCACCCACTTTTGGGGGTTGCAGCGAGGGAGAAACAAAAGAGGATCACTTTGTTTGTCTATTACCTCAAGCATTAGAAACAAAACAATGCAATGAAGTGATGAATGAGAGCAAGTTAGGGAGATTATCATAATCCTTGAAGCTAGAGAATGATCTTTTTTTTTTAGGAAGAGGCAGTCAACCCAGCTTCATCATGGGAACCACCAAACAGAAAATCATTAGAGGTAGATAATTCTATCAAAGGCACTGGAGATGCAGTGCCAGTTGTTGAAGAGTCTCCCTTCAATGACCACGCAATGTCTCAAGTTGAAAACCTTCCATGGGCTCGAATTGGATCTTTGTTTCGAACTCCAACATTATACCTCTACAACACTAGGGTCCAGTTGACTGCAAGATCCTTGCATCTATGGCTGACAGCTCAACATGGAGCCAAGGTTGAAGGAAGGTACTGAATCATTCATGCTCCCACCACCAAAGCCACCAGACCTCAATTTGCATGCAGGGACAGTGGGTAATTCCCAGTTAAGCTGTAAGGGGTGAAGTTGTCTTCATGCAATCAAAAAACTTTCAATGTAAAATTCCTGTTTTCAGTTTTCAACCTTGAGGACAAGGTTGTTTTTAGGAGGCGTGTATTGTTAGGATATAAGGAGGAGGAAGAGTGTGTTAATATAATTAGACTACTAAGGAATTAGTTAATTAGTTAGAGGAGTTTATTTGTTATAAATAAAGGGAGAATGATAGAAGAAAGGGAGATCTGATTAGTTTTGTAGATTGAACATTAGCTCTTTGTGGAAGGAGAAATCCTGTGTGAAGAGGAAATCCTTGGAGGAGAGTTTTCTCCTATTGTTCTGTATTTTCAATCTATTAAATAAAATTCTGCCAAATTCTTTCTTTTCTTTGTCATACCAACTGCTGGGTTTGTATCATTTATTTTTTTATCTTCTATGATTTTCATTATAAAATTCTTTTTTGTTTTTAGTTCCTTAATCAATAACCTAAGAGTGTGTTTGGATAGAGAATTTTAATTAGGGAAAGTAATTTATTAGGGGATTTAAAATTTTTCAATTGAAAATTCACTGTTTGGATACTTTTATATGAGGAATTTAAATTTTTGGAATTTTAAAACAGAATTTTAAACAACTAAAAATGTGGAATTTGAATTTCCCTCTAAAAGGTGAGAAATTGAAATTCTCTTCTTTTTTAGAAGCTCTAAATGCATAATTTTTTGTTCCGTCTCAATCATCGACGTACTTCGACCTTCGCTACTCTCACGACACCACCCACCTTATGTGTTTTTTCCATGAATGAAGTTCAAAATTTTAAAAATGAAGAAATTTAATTTCTTTATCCAAACACAAAATTTTAAAAATACAAAAATTTTAATTGATGCATTTTAATTTTCCTGAATTTTAAATTTCTTGAAATTTTAAAATACTCCATCCAAACGTACTCTAAAAGAAAAGTGCAATGGCAAGTTAGTTACTTTCATGACAATTTGGTATGAGGGATGGGGAGGCTTATCTCGGAACGTGAACCTTACCCACTTGTATGCTTCCAACATAATGTGAATCATGTCAGTCAACTATCAAACTTGAATGTTACATGTTCCAAACCATTGTAGTGTTTCATTTGGACAAAACCCCTTTTTTTATTAGTGGAGCACTGGTGTCAAGTTCAGATTAATTATGCTCCTCAATTGAATTTTAAACCACCAAACATGTGTGTAGTATTGGACTCGACTGAGACTCAATTTTCCCTTACACTTTTGAAGGGTAACCTTAACTATTGATTTTATTAAAGTCATTTTACTTACTAAGTCCCCTATTGGAAATAATGATATTGTGTCCACAAGTGTTTATGAAAAATTAGCTTCATTCTCCTTCCCTACCTTTATTGACTATTTTCACCCAAACCCCTTCTTTGATCCAAAAGAAGGGAAGGGGAAGAATACTAAACAAAAAGACACGTTGAAACCCACACGATGCCATTATTCTTGACAATGTGGTTTTATTTTATCTCAACATTGCGAATATGTTTGAATTAAAATGAATTTACTCTCTAAAAGTACTTCAACCCCCAAATGTACTTTTTAAACCGAAAATCAAACATACCCTACAAAGACTATCCGAAAACTGATCAATAAGACGTACAAAACATGCATATAGCCATGCATGGATACATGCAATAACTAGCCAATGTGCATGACATGATACCAACATATATCACATACCGGGGAATGTCACATCCATCAGGTTGCCATCTCCATTTACGTTTTCCGTCCGTTTTGGCGGCACCGGAATCTGGGATCCAGAAAGGGGCAGTTTTCATCATATAATTGACGATGGCAGGTTTCATCCCACACCCAGCGGCCTCTGGAATAATCGCATGCTTCGACGAGTGGCGATTTCTGTGAATTATTGGGAGTGACATTTGATGACAAGAAAGCAAAGCGAGAAAGAAACTTTGGATCAAAAGGGTACACGAGGTTGAAAAACAATATGGATGAGAGTAAGAGGACAAGAAAAGAGAGTGCATATGTTGATTCTCTCCATTTTTTTCAGATTCTATTAAAATTACGTGACGGTGAAAAAAGTAAAGAAATAAATTTAAATGAGGTGTTTTATTTTGAGGGTTTGGTTTTTTTTGGGGGTTGAAGAAGAAGATCCATGAGAAAAGGAAGCACGAGTGATTTTACCTTTTTGAAAGTTTAGTCCTTTTTTCTCTCCTATGAACTAGCTGGAATTCACATGAACCATTGTTTTTTCCCCTTCATTATTATTGTTATTATTCCATGTACAGCTTTTCGCAATTTCTCTAGTATAGCTAGTTGTCGTTAGCTAAATATTCTCTGATTATGAGATTATTGTTTTGACTATTCAATCCATTTTCTTGAGATTTTTTAACATATAATAAAGTTTAGATTAGAGAAAGAAAGAAAAAAACACGATATCAACCTAAGGATGATCTTGAAATCTAACAAGGAAATTAGGAGAAACTTAATCCTAACTTTGTTCTGTAGAACTATAATTATGAAGAAGTGTACCCTAACTGCTCGATAAAACTAATACATATGATAAAGTTTTTAATCCAAGAACAAAAGGAGAAATTCTTATAAAGAAGAAATTATTCAATTCCTTAAGATTTAACTTGTAAAAAAATAACAGGCTTATGGATAAAAAAAGATTAGAAACAGAAAACACGTTTCATTGGAAGGTTAAGGAAGACTAGCAATCGCTGGGAAGATTATTAGTCGTTTACCAATAGAAGAAATCTAAGAATTAAATGTAAATTACAATTAGTATAAATAGAAGACTCCATCAAATAAGTTGGCATCCATCTTCTCGAACGGTAATGTTAGTAATAAGTTGAACAGTAAATTTTAGAGGTTAAATTTGATTTGAGGATGGAATAGAAAAAGATAACCAACACATAAGTGAAAGTTTTTTTTTTCTATTATATTTTTTAAGACCGTTATATATTCTAAGCACGATTAAACTTTACGTATCAAGTGTAAACCTCTCCTTATAAGTATGATTTTGATTTAGTTCAACTTGTATCAGTTTTAAATATGAAAATCAAATATTTAATTGAACCAATAAATTATAAATGCAGTTTAATCATTATCGTATTTTATCCATAAAAAACAAAAACATTTACAAGTAGATTTATCGTCATTATCGGTTAATATTTGTTTTTATTGGATTGATGTATAGTGATTTGCATTTAGGTTGGCTATTAAGCGCTCTTAATTTAGTAGATAATATGTAATTTTAGACGTTGATTATAAAATTAATCATTAAAATTATAATAAAAATCTAGTATAACAAAATGTAAAATTAGTTCAATTGTTGAATTAGAGGATAAAATTGAACAATTGAATTTTAATGAATGACTGTAATTCACTTTAAATAAATCAAATCCAAGGGCCAGTCCTTGCAGAAGTCGTGTTGCCTATTAGTTCTATCATGGTTCGTTGGGAAGCCCCTCATGCTGATTATGTGAAGTTGAACGTTGATGGCAGCTCAATCGGTAAACCAGGTAGATCGGGTTTTGGTGGTCTCATTCGAGATAATTGCGGACAGTGGCTGGTTGGTTTCTTTGGTTTCTTTATGGTATTCGTTTAGCTTTGGGAAAAAGGTTATCGCAGAGTGAATTGTGAATCCAATTGCATGTATGCTTTAGACCTTGTCAAGAGCAATGTCCATTCCCTTCATCCTTTTGCGGTTTTGGTTTCTAATATTTATGCAGTCTTATCTTTCGACTAGGACGTCTCCTTTCGGCATACATGTCGTGAAGGCAATTCTTGCGCCGATTGGCTAGCCAAAAATGGAGCTTCTGTCGAGCATCCCTTTACTGTTTTTGAGCTTTGTCCGCATCAGCTTAGCAATGTTGTGTTAGCTTATGCTATAGGAGTTTCTTTTGTTAGACATTAGTTGTCTTTGCTTTCTGTTTCTGTTTATTTCCCCCTCATAAAAAAAAATCCAAAGGGCCATGATGAAAAACACACAAAATTGTCTTCAGCGTCTTCATTCTTCATGATATCAGATCTGGGTAAGCTTGTCATGACTAATGTAGTGAAGAATGCTTCCATAGGTTCTTTTCACGTAAGTGTGTCCAAACACCTTTATGGGTAAAGTATCCAGCAAAAGAGCCCATACACCAATCATATTTTAAATGAAATAACTCAAAAAAAGAAATTATTAAGGTTCTTGAATAATTTTCATTCTTTGATTTACCAATGGGTGAGGTTCAACCAATTGACGGTCAATAACTCAATATTTTGGGAGGAAAATTATTTGATTATTGGTATCTATGAGATAAACAACATGAAATTTGTAGGATATATCCCATTGGTATGTTTCGACACTTGAACATTAGAGACATTGACTAATACATGTAATTCATTAGAGAAACTATCAAAGTCAAGGGAATAAATAATTGTTATTTTTTAGTAAATATCTTCCATGTAGCTCCTTTTATCTTTTTATTTTCCCACTTACATGCCTTGTTAAATGTAGTGACAATAAAAATTATTCTGAGATGATTACATTTGCAAATGAATTGATAACTAGAATTTCAGTCATTGCATTGCTCAAAATAAACTTTATTTTATACAATATAAACTATAACTTATAATAAATAAATACTTTTAAATATATAAATTATGTTAACATTAAAATCTATAATATAAATAAATATTTTTTTAATATATAAATTATATTTTAGATTTATGATAAATAATTTATGTTGTGATATATTGTTATTTATGATAAACAATTTTCATTCTAATAAATAATTTAACATTGTGTCGCATTCCTCTTGTAATGTCTTTTATTACGACATCAAAACATACAAATTATATTTGTGCAATATAATTAGGAACAATTTTTTCGTTGAGAATTAGAAGAATTGTGGGCAACAACAACACAAGGTGCTTGTTGTAGCCATACTCCTTAACAATGTTAGTGTGTACAAAAAAAACTTGTAAAAAAGAACATAGATCCTAATTTTGAATTTATCAAAATACGTCTTGTTTAATGTTTGTTCATATTTCCTACTATCTTGGAAAGATGAGGTTTAAGAGAAGGACTTGCAAAAGGACCTTCAACTAGCCCCTTTGCTATTAGCCTATAGTGAAAAGTGAGCTTCATCCCAATTTATATGTTTTGAAGGATCAGAGTTGGTTGAAGCCAAACTTCTGAAAAATATAAGTAAATCAACATTGTAAGGTTTGCCTTTTCCACAACACTCTCTAAAAGTCTCATTTTTTACCAAAAGAAAAGCCTGCATCATTAATGTACATAAATATGATAAGAACAAATCATGTAAAGTTGCCCATCCAATACAAGAAAATAAAAACACACAACATACCATATTGTTGTGGTGCTTGAAATAAACGTATGACATCACCTTAATAATAAAAAAAAAAATATGATCTTAACAATGTGGTTGTTTTGTTGGCTTATTACTTCTATGGCTTGATTGAGCCACATATTATAGTACTTAATGAAAACATTGTAAGCTTCTCAGCACCCAAATTGATCATAATCATGTTTGTTATTACTATTCACTATTGTCAAGACACCAAAATTACACCCAATTGGAAAGCTCCCTGGCACCACTATCTCTATAGCTCCTTATTCTATTAATACCTAGAAAATAAAAGGAAACAAACACAACATGGAGTTTCTAATCAATCTTGAACTACTCAATCAAATTTCTAATCAAAAGTTGAAGCCAACATTTCAATACTTAAAATTGATATGGCATACAATGGTGGTCTTGGTAATTTCTTCAATCATTAGGGGAACTATTTCACGAAGTTTTGAAATATTTTTATATGAGATAAGCACATTAATATCATTTCCACCGATTTCTCCAATTAGAAACAATGATTTTTTGAAGTACCTATCACACTCTGTCATAAAGAAAATAAAAATTGTTAAGTCATATTAAGAAAACTTCATATATGAGAACATATTTTATGAGAGAAAATATCTTATATGAGAGTGAGAGGATTAAATCTGGATTGCATAACCTCACATGGATAATTAAGATTTAATGTCAAAAAGTCACAATGACTTTTTTTAAAAAAAATACATGACTTTTTAGGTGGTTACATGATATTAAATCTTGACCATTCATGTTTGATTATACGATTAAGATATAATCCTCACACTTTGGTAGTAATGTTGGAGATGCTACTGGTAGTGAAATTGTTGGTGATGCATTATCTGAGTATGATAGATTTATTATAAGGAAAAAAAGGCTAGAAATTTTTATGTTAAATCATAGTTGGACCACTATTTAGAAGAAAATGTTTTACCAAGAGTTGTTGACTTTGATATCTTAGTTATTTTGGTATCTATCGTAGCTTCAGAATCTGCATTTAGCACCGGTGGTCAAATATTAAGCCCACATCAGAGTCAACTTCAATGGACTACTTTAAAGGCTTTAATGTGTGCTAGAAGCTGGTTGTGGAGTGCTAAAAATACAGGTAAAATTTTATTTCTATAAGTTGTTAAATTGATATTTGTGTTTATTCAACAAAATAATTACTTGTAACGTATTTTTACACGTTCTGCGAGTTATAAAATTGTTGATTGTGCTACTTTAATGAATGAAATAGTTTCAGACGATGAAGGTAAACAATGTTTTGAATTTTTGTTTTCGATATTATATAATATAATCTTTTGTTCTAATTGTTCTTATTCTTTTATAAAGGTGAGATGGTGGGTGCTGATGTCACTAATTTGGAGGAATGATCAACATTTATTTGCTGAACAATTTTACATTGTTTCTTTTTTTATTATGTAATTTGAAGAATGTGCTACTTAATCATATGATGTGCTACTTAATTTTGGGACAATATATATTTAAATGATATTGTATTTTGGGAGAAATTAAATATGCAGGTCCATAATAATTTTAATTGAATTGATTGATTTTATTTTGTAACTTTTAAATTATGATTCTATATTTTAAATGTGGGTTTGTTATTGTTTTTTTGTTACGTAATTAACTTTTTCGTCTGATTTTTTCAATAAAAAAAATTATATTATTTTAAATTTTTTTAATTTTAATCAAATAGTGGGGGTGGGGAAAATCCGACCCCCAGAGAGGATGAGGATGGGTATAGGTTTTAAAACCCGACGGGGATCAGGGGTAGGGTCGAGGAACGATTTTTGAGTCGAGGACGAGGACGGGGAATGCAATATCTACATATATCATTCATACTTAAAATGCAAAACGTTCTGTTAAGATACAACCAGCATCCAACGCGCTGTAAAACAAATAGCGTCCACTTATTATCATAACTATTGTTATACACAAAGTGTGTTCAACACTCACGTCCAGTTGGTATAAATCTCTTACATACTTTATATGTGATGTCCAACGAAGTACGAAAAGGTTATGCTAGCTGAAAAGGGAAGTGCATGTATTCTCACTCAAAAATTCATTTTGACTCTCTTTATTTGAATTGCTAAAATTCGAATTTCAGGAAAAGACATAATAGAAGAGAATAAATGGTTTATACAGAATATTCCTCAAGGGTCATTTTCGACAAGGACAAGTAGCACATATTGTTGTCTGTACTTTTATTATTTTCCTTTTCAATCAAAGTGTGTCACGTCACCTCGCCTCTCAGTGTGAGACAACAATCATTTTGAAGACTCAGCATTAATCCCATAACGGGTCTTTCAGTGAAGTCTATAAAAGGTAGCCTCTACCCAAAAGCAGAATATGAATAAATATCATAAAGAAACGAGAAAATCTATGAAGCAAAACAATACAAAAATTGTTATATGATACAAATAATCTTTCACTGTTAATCATTTGCTAAGCAAAGTTACTTTGTACTTGAACTTTATTGTTTATCCACTCGTTGAGTGTTAATTGAATCTTTGTATTCATTCAAACTATTTAAAAAAAATATTTGGATTTTCTTAGATTCAGGGAAAGTCTAAGATAGTGTCAGAAATGGCTAGAAGAATACTTGTATAGCCAGGAGTGACAGGAGATTATACTTGTTTTGTAATCAAAGTTTTTTATTAGTGGAACCTTTTATTGTTGTGTAAGGGAGAACTGGATGTAACTTTGTTTAAGTGAACCAATATAAACAAGTGTTTCTACGTCTCTACTTAACAGTTTTATTAAGCATTCTCTTAGCTTTTTCTGTCACTTTTTTCCTATCAAGTGTTGGCTTGAAAAACTGTTATAAAACTTTATTTCATATATTTACTAGACGATTAAAGTTGGCTTTATCAAAACTTATTTCTTTTCGGTAGAAGACTCCAATATATATATATATATATATATATATATATATATATATCTTTCTGAACATGTGATAAACTTTTTATTGTATAAAATTATTATCTTTGATTAACACACTATTCAACTACCCTTCTAGTGTGATTGTTGTTATTTCACAAGAAAATCCAAGCATGGAACAACCACGAATACCATGCAAATGAGAAGTGTTCACATAGAGGAAACCTTCTAGCAACAAAACCATAGCAAAGTCATGAACAACCATGGCCATTATTCATATTTCACCTATACATATAGTCTAAATAACCAATTAAAGATTCAAAATTATAGTACTTGCAAACTAATATTTGTGGAATGATATACTTTGCTCTTATATATACTCACACACTTTGACTTTGGTATTAAATACTACTTTGATGAAACTTGTTTTATTAATTGATTGTTCAAATGATTTAATTATATTACAAGAAAAATTAAATTTAAGTTAAGTGCTTGAATGAATTAATCAATTGATGAGTTAGTGATGTTGAGCATGTGTTCTATGTGTATTAGTGAGTTTTTGTGTGTTTGGGCTTAAAGGGATAGACTTTTGATTTATGAGAGAGATAGGTGTGCTTAGTAGAAGTCAAGATGCAAAGAGAGAGAAGCTAGAGAGTCACCAAAAGCCTCTCATAAACCCTAATATTTAGAAACTTCTCACGAAAGAAAACCTCTCATTTCACTCAATTTCTCTCTTCCAAGAAAACCACCATTGGAAAAGTTTAGAGCTTTGGTGTTGTGTAAAAGGGAGCTTTTTTCCTCCCCCTTTAGTGTTTGTTGGTTGTCTCTAGGTGAGGTAAACTCTATTCTTCCTGTCTTTGTGTTTATTCTCATTTTCTCCCATGAACACCCTTCAAAACTCCATGAAAGAGTTCATTTGCAATGTTTTAATGTGTTTTATGTTGGTTTTGGGTTGGGGATGGTATGGATGATGTAGAACTATTGTAGGAGTGAAGGAAAGTTTTCATTTTGGACCCAAAGTCTCTCCCTTTATTCCTCTTCTTCATCCTAAAGCTAACTCATTGAGTTGATACATAAGGCAAGCTTACCTCTTTCTTATTTTTGGACGTTTTGAAATGTTAGAAAATGTTTTGTTGAAGCTTAAATCCGTTGTTGAATATTTTGGATTAAAAGGAATGATTTTGTTTAGATTAAAGATGAGGTCTTGGCTTTAAAGTCATAAATTTCTACAGTTTTGAATCATTATAACCGATTACATGCTTCATGTGGTATATGATTAAAATGAGCTATAAAGGTTGATTTTGGATTTTGGGTTTATTATAATCAATTACATAGGTTTGTAATCGATTAATTCAAGCCCAAAGACTGTTTTGTTTACCCGAGCTTTGTTGTAATCGATTACAATGGCTAAGACTTGGTTATAGAGTTCAATTTTGGAAAAGTGGTTTTCATGAAAGTGGTAACCTGGATGTTAGCTAACTAATAATGGCTTTGGTTTCACTTAAAAATGTTGTTCTAACTTTAGAAATGATTAAATTAGTGAACAATGGTCAAGTTATCAATAATAAGTAAAATTTTCGTATAAATTATAGTTTTAGGCATAATATGCTTCTAAATTAGGCTTTTGGGAAAAACATGAAAGTTGGAGATAATCCTCATTGCTTTCAAGTGAGACAATAACCAACTTGATTGAGTTAGCATATCTTTATTTATCATTTTGTTGTTGAGAATAATATATTGATGATGAGATAACTATGTTGATTGAAAAATGTCTTGGGTTGTGTCGGTTGATTTCTTGAATATGAGATGTGGTTGAGATGATGTTGTTTTATGATTAGAGTTGACTTTACTTGAGATCATGAGGTTCACATTCATATGAGTTTTTGATGAGTTATTTGCAAGAATTCAAGGTGTTGAAATGTCTTGTTATGCTTATTGAACTAGAGGTAAGTTCATGAGCATGATGAGCATATGAATGAAGAATCTATGATATTATAACCTTTTATGGTGTTGAGATTGATAAATGAATGTGTGATGACATATGATATTGATTTGATTAATGATCATAACATACATGTATTGATGAATGACATTGCATGTGACTAGGCACATAAGTTATAGGTAACCAATGGGTCCTTAATCTAGTGTTGGAGGTTTTTCTGGTGACTAACACCGAATGGGCTTATAGAAGGGATAGGTGGGCAAATCTCTAAATAGGTTAAGGTCTTTACAAGTCTTACCGAGGAAAGCCATTACCCACACTTATCCCTTTTCGATAAAACCACACTCCTTCATAGGTTAATTTGAGTCTTCCTGAATGGTCAGATCATTGAGTACGACTTTGTTAAGAGATGTAAATGGGTTAATCGTTCATATGTGAAATCTTCTGGGAGTAAAGAGTCAGCATGACATAACATGATATTTAGACATGTACATTGATATTGGTGACTTAAGAATGATGTGTTACTTGATGAGTGGAATAGTTACATTGATATTGGAAATTTGAAGGATTTTCTATGTATCTTGTGAATTATATGATGTTTTCTTTTAAAATGAGTTTACCCTTGCATTTTTTGTTGAGCTATGATAATAGTGTCATTCGTCACATGAATAGATTATTATGTCACTCAAGATTGAGGTGGATGTGGTGATGGACTTAGGGGCAAGATCCAACCCTCAGCCATTTATTTATGTTTTGTCTTAGTGGGGACCAGCTTAGGGTTTAGATATGATTTTAGATCTATGTTGTATTTATTCCCTTAATGAAACCCTTGAGTTTTGTTTGAGGATTTGTTTATGATGTTTTGATGGTGTAGTGCATTAGGACATACGTACATTTATGTTTTATGTCTTAAGGACCTTTTTATGGGTGTGATTTATTTGACATACTTATATTCACGGAAAATTTATATGTATGTCCCTTAATCAAATTAATTTCAAGAGTTTCATAAGGAGTAAAAGTGAAGCTTTCGGCATTGAAAGTCTTTGTGTTTCATGTAATGACGCTCATTGTCGTTACATTTGGTACATACTATAAGGTCCAATTAACTAATTTATTAAGATTACAAAATTGATTAATTTAGTTAAGAACGTTAAATTTGTCTTAAATTAATTTTTTCAAAACTACCCGATGAACAAAACTAACAAATACTAATGAATTATGGTATGTTTCTCTCACTTTCACATCATAACATCCCAAAATAAAATATACTTTAGATAAGACAACATATGATAAGATGTTTATTTTATCTTTTATTTTTTTAAATATGCTAGTTTTACCTAATATTGATATTTAAGATAAATCTGGTAAGCTAAAACAAATATCATATATTGTCTCATCTAAACTATATATTTTATGTTCTTGTCAAATATTTTTCTATAATAAATATTTCATCTTTCTTTATATATGAGATTCTTTTAATTAATTCACATCTTTTAAAAATTGGTTAATATAGTTAATATCATTAAATTTGTTAACAATTTGTATTATTTGGTCAAAATTACCTTTAAAATTTATTGAGACTCATAATCTCTTTCTTTTCACTTAATTACTTTTATACCTAATTAATTAATGTGCATTAATCTTCTTATCCATTCTTATAAGAGAAATAATCTATTTATCTTTTAACTATATAACAATTATTGTAAAATAATAAAATATATTTGAGTCAAAAAATAATTCAATCAAAAAGACAATTTGAAAAGAGTCTTATAAAAAGAACAAATATAAAACTAAAAAAAATCCTATATTTAAAAACAGAAAAAGCATATTTTTATTTTCAAAATGTTACATACTACATTTCAAGACTGGCTTTAAATAAGGAAATTTTTATGAAAAAAATAATTAATACATAATAAAATAATTTAATTTCGATCTTATAAAAATATCAAATCACATTTTTAATGTCATTACTACAATTTTATATTTTACCGTCTAAAATACCTTTTGTGACTCTATACTATGGAATATAGAGAGGCCAAATTCAAATTCCAACAAGCCTTTGCATACTGCTCAATTCAAAATCTCATTGTTTCTTTGATTAGCCATTATAACAACGACAAACACCACACACCTGGGGACCTTCCCACTTGCGGTGCCACAGAGCCACTGAAATATTTGACACCTTCTCAAGTAGAGATGGGACTCTTGTTTGGGTAAATCTTTATGGGCCCGTAATAATCACAAGTTCCAACACTAATTGTCTTAATTTATTTTTTATATCTATAAATTAAAGAAATATTAAAAAAATTATAATATTTATTATTTAAGTCAATCAAATAAGTTAGATGCTTGTATTTATCTCATTTGATCATGTTATGCACACCAATAATGTTATACACACATTACTTTTATAAATATGTAAATAATAATAATTATTTTATTTTCAGAAATAAAACAATAAAAATGTAATTTTCTAGTATGCAAATAACAAAATTCTCTCACTTTTTCCCTTTTTTTTTTATCAATTATGTTGTACAACTTGCATAAAACTGCATCCATTCTGTTCACAGAAGTCAAGAACTTAAAAACTAAAATATTATATACACGTAAGTACGCATTATTTTATATATTAAGACGATCTTCATTAACGATATGATTGTTTTTATTTTGTATTTACACACACACCCTCTCTAATATTATTAACAATGCTTTGGTGAAGATTATTTTTTTAATAAATAATTCACTTAAACATAATTTTCGTCACCTTATTTTTTATAAATACACGATTTTTGTTTTTTATTTTTTAATTAAGATATTTTTTCTTCCACTTTTAAAATATGTAATTTTAGTTCTTTTTTTTAACTAAGATATTTCGTCTCTTATTTTTTAAGAATTCATAATTTTAATTTTTGTGATCAATTTTAAATGTTGACAGTGTATTCTATTAATATTGATTAACACATGTTTGTTTATTAGTCATATGATAAATATTTTTTATATTATTTAATTGTTGACAAGCTTAATTACTTTATAAAAATTAGAAAAATACATAATTAATGTTTGAAGTTGGTCACATGAACTAAAATCGTAATTTTTTGAAAGTGTGAAATAAAATGTCTCAATTAAAAAAAAATAGAGTAGCACATAAATTATATATTTTTTAAAAGTGGGAGATAAAATATCTCAATTAAAAAATAAGAGAACTAAAATCACGGATTTAAAAATAAGAGAACAAAAAATTGCATTTTAACGTAAAATTTAAAGATAAAATATGTTTTAAAACAAATAAAAGTTACTATAAATTTTGAAATTTAGGCTATGTTTGGTTTGACATTTGAAGAACTTATTTAGTAGCTTATTTTGAGAAGCTACTTGAAGTACCTTACAAAAAATAAGCTAGCTTAAAAACTACTAGCTTTTTTTGTTCTCAATTTTATCCTTACCATTTTATTTGAAATTTTGTTTTAGCTTTTTATTCAATTTAAAAACCCTCTTTTTTACTGTTTGGAAAAATCTCTTATCTAATTTATCATTCTTACAAGTATACAATAATCAACTTGTCAATTATCATCGTCACACCATTCCTTAAGGTTAGAAAGTATTTGAATCATATTAGCATTACAATTATTTGTTGAATTATGTTATTTTTGCTAAAATGTATTTTTGGTCCCCTATTTTTTACAATTAGTAATTTTGGTTCCTTTTTTTTAAAATTGAAACATTTAGTCCTCCTATTTTAAAAAATTAGTAATTTTGATCCCACCAACCAAATTTAGCATTGACCTACACCGACTGATGTTACTATCGAAAAAATTACCCTTCAACCCTTTAACACAATCCTTCTGGTTCTCAGTGCACATTAGTCATTACCCTTCTCAAACCCTGAGAACATGACCACCGCATCCAAAGATATCTTCGACAAAGTCATCGCCATCATTGTCACGGTCTCCGGTGAAGGCGATTGGTCCACACCCTAGTTACCTTCCTCCATAAAAGTACCATGAGCACCCCTTTCCCTCAACCTCTTATTTATTTATTAACCCTTTATTCCACACCTTTCTCTCCCTTAACCAAGCACCATGGCATTGCCAAAGACAATAGACAAAAGACTATTTGTGTTTGTGTAAGCATTACCATCTTCTTTGGCTCATGCTTCCATATCGGCATTTTGGACCTGAATGATAGTCAACATATCTTCTCTAGGGTTCGCAATGTTTCAATTTATTGTTGAGGTATGAAATTTTAATCGACACAAGATGAGTTGATTTATTGATAAGCTTTTATGCTAACTTGGTTGATATATGTTTTGCTTAAATTAAATGGAATGCTTAACAGATGAAACTTTTCTACTTGTTTCAACTCAAATCTTTTTAATCTTTGAACAATTTTCTTTTCCTTTGATTTTCATAGATGATAGCTGGTAATTACAAAAACAAGTAATTAACTAAACAACTTAAAGTGAATTAAAAAAGAAAAAGAATAAAGGCAAGAAATTGGCACACTAGATAGAAGTTGCTAGATTTGTTAGAGAGATTCAAGTGATAGAGGTGGAAACAAAGGAGCAGATCTTGGGTGAGATAGGTTGCTCAGAAAGTGATTAGTGTCGTTTCCTTCTAGTTGAGTTAATGTTTGACTATGAAAAAGTCAATGTTATAAAACTAATAGTCAATGCCTAATTTGGATGGTGAGATCAAAATTATTGATTTTTTAAAATAGGATGACCAAAATGTCTTAATTCTAAAATAGGAGGATTATAATTACTTATTATAAAAAATAGGAAGACCACAATTACATTTTAGCCTTTATTTTTTTAATTATATGAACTAATTTAAATGGAATTTTAAATATATATGATTAGCTTTGAATAAAAGATCTTATTTGTATCATATTTTGTAGTTATGAGAGTGAGAGACGTACATATCCAAGTTATTCCTATATAAATAGAAAATAAATGTTTAAGAAATGCAAAGAAAATCAGTTTTTATTTTTGTTTTAAGATAATATTATCAATAAAGTATTTAAATGTCAGAAAATTATTTTAAACAATATAATTCTAATAAAGTTTATTTCATTTAATTTTACTTTTTTGAAAAAAATTGAGTTTTAAACAATACCAGTAAAATCACTCAATCTTTACCACTTTCTTATAATACAAAATTTTAAAATTACTAACATACTTTTTGAAAATAAGTTATTAAAAATAAATTCAAATATAAAAATTTTAAATATATTTTACATCATTTAATATTTATTAATTAGTTTTATCAAATATTTTAAATTAAATCAGTTAACTTCTAAGTTTTCAAATCCTAACTTATAAGCTAGTAATTTTATCAAACATAGTTTATTGTTAAAAGTTATGAGATTATTTTCAAATTAAATTATAAATAATTATTTAAATACTTTTTTTACCGTTAATTCAAATGGAGAGGATATCTTTCTCCCTCAATCAATAATATTGACTACCCCAATTATCTTTATTCCCTATAGCAATCAGTCCAAGCTGTTGCACTGGGTCCTCACAATTTGGTTTGGTTTACATTATGTCTTTCCTTTTCAATTTTCCTGGTGAGACGAGGGATGGGTATTTGTACTGGTTGGATAGAATTTTGTTAAAAAAATATATATATCTTGGATAATATTGAATTCTCTATAGCTTAAGAGATAAAAAAAAGAAAATAATTAATTTAATTATGATGTAATACGATATAAAAAATTATTAATTGAATATTTAAAATTTTTAATTAACAAAATATAATCAGTCTTGAGTAAAATCAGTGCGATTAATCAATAATTAATCACAAACACCACTTCGTCTTCGTTGAAGCATCACATCCTAATTTCCGCAGCTCCTAGTTGTCGCTTGTATTTTTGTAAAAGCAGTTGATCGTACCATAGCTAAACTTCTGTGTCAGTGAAGTGAAAGTGTAGTACTCCTTCGCATGACAAAAATTAATCTCTGTGGTCGTACCAGAATTTTGGAATTTTATCCCCTACACAACTCAATGTCAGACAGAGAGAGAGAGTCTGTCAACGACTAAAGAAGATAACAAAAGAATTATCTTATTTGAATTTAATATATATATATATATATTTATTGTGTGTTTTTTATCTTTGTTAAATTGGTAAAATTCAGATTTCATCTGAGAAGAAATTCTCTTTATTTTTCATTCTCATAAAATTATAATGAAATTTCTTCTTCAATTACTTTTTTCGTATATACAAGACTTGATTCTAAAAATTTACTTAATTGATTCGATCTTGTTTCACTTGAATCAACGTCTGTGTGTGTGTGCGCGTGTATTATGTCAAGATTTTGATGTAGGTTCCGTGTTCAATGTTATTAACTTAGAGAGAGGTTCAAATGGTGGAAAGGAAACTTCAATCAATCAAACGTTCTCTCTTTTTGTATGCATTATTATGTATCAGTTTAATTGCTCTCTCAAAAAGTAGTCAAAAAACTCCCTCACCCACTCTGCTAATCAGCCAAAAGGCAAAGACTCAGGTTGCCCCAAATGCTGTGCATTGAATCAGTGCTGCTGCGAACCTGAGTTGTTGTTTCTGGCAGTTTCCCCCAATGACCTCGATAGTACATGACACAAAGATGTTTTATGAGATTTAGAAGCCGTGAATCACCGGATAAGTAGATAAGATCTACAACAAATCAATAATATACATTTTTTCAATATATAACATTAATGACAATATTACCTTCATTTTTTATTATGTTGTTAGTGCAAAGTATTTATTATTAGATATAATAATTAATTTTTGTTGTGATCATGAACATACATAAGATTAAGATATGTATTTTTCTTTCAATATTATTTATTTTATAACCAATGCTAAGAGAATTTAAATCCTAAATTATTATTAAAAGATACAGATTGCTACCACTTTTATTAATCATATGTTAGGTTATTACCTTCTATTTTGATACACTGTATACTTGCTTACTCCAAGGATATATCTCTTTCTCCTTTATTTTGGCCCTGCCCTCGTTCACTATTTTCCTACTTTTGGTTAAACATTTCACCCCAGTTGGTGATGTTGTTAACGTTGTTCCTCTTTGTCCTCATTTTAATTTCTCTTGTGTGTGTTGTTGTTTGTAGTTTGCATCAGAAGCTTACAACATTGGCCAAATAAGAATCCCATATAAGACAGATCTGGTAACAACGTAGTGGGGTTTGGGTTTGGAGGGCTCCACTTGTTTTAAATTTCGTCTTGAGCTTTTCAATCCACACTTGAGTCTTTCATCCACATGTTTGAATGCTCATGACAAACTAAGATTGGTGGATAACCAACAAAACATCCTTGTTAGTATCACCATCACCATACCATCCTTCACACAAAACTTATGTTTAGTGAGATCAATTTGTAGCCAGCTCATTGGTCCCTATTAGCTTAAATTTTGTATAAAAAAAAAAAAAAATTCAAACAATAAAACAACTTTGTCTTTAATTTTGGAGAAATATTTTCAAATGTGTAAATAGTTCTTTTTGCGGATAAGATGAGTAAATAGTTGACGCACTAGGTATAAAATATCATATTGATTAACAGTGTAAAATATTTTATATTTAAAATGAATAGGAATTAAACTCTTCAGATTACGTGTCCGTAAAAATATGTAAGTAAATTAACAACATATGATATTAAATACAATGTCAATTATGTAATATTTAAAGTTTTGAACAAAGAAGCTACTATAAAAAGAGTGAAGGACGGAAACAACTAGCATGTGTTTGTGGTGCTGCGTCTAATTAGGTGTTTTCTATCGTATCAACCATCGAGTCATTAGGTCCATCCACTCATGACTCAACTCAACCCCCACCCACCATCGCCAAAACACCAGCACACCCATGACTATCAACCATCGAGTCTATCACCATACCTCTCTCTGCCACATGCATAAACACATTAGTTACCATGAGCCCTCCTGAAAAATAAAATAAAATAAAAATCTTTATGCAGAATCTCAACAGTACCAAATATATTCCCCATTTTTCATTTTCCATGACTTCAATTCTCCAGTGGCACTTGGCTGACCCCACACAGTACCTCCAATGTGTCTAATTATGTGACTAATTTTTCATCGAAACTTGATTATATTTAAATTTCTTGTTCTTTTTAAGAGTGTATTTTATGATAATTAAACACTAAATTTTTTTACAAATTCAACATTTGTTATCATCTGAGTTATATTTAGTCAAATTTTTATCTTAATAAAAATAATTAACATCATCTAATTATATGTTATGTAAAAATTGATCGAAATTAAAGATCATAAATACATATGACTACCAAATAATTTATGGATAATTACTGTAATTAGAATTTTTTTTTTATTTCCTAGTAATATTTTAAGATATATTTATAAGTTTTGAGTTTTGGACTAACTATAAAACTAATCTTCCATTGAAATTTAATTATACTTAATCTCCTTATTAGTTTCTAAGTATATTTTGGGAGAATTCAACATAAGTTTTCTTCTATAAATTCAACTTAATTATGTTGTCAATTAAGTTATATTTATTGTTAATTATTTTATCTTAATAAAAAGTAATTAACATTTTCTAATTAATTATGTTTAATGTAAAAATGGTGGAAATTAAAGACCATATAACCGTATATGACTACCAAATAATTTCTCACCCATACCATACTCTCTGCCTCTGACTCTGATGCTGCTCCATCGATCTTTTCTTTTCCCACTGCCACTTACTTACCTTCCTTTGGCTTTATATAACAGTGATATTACTATGGTCTGAAAGTTTGGTATGAAAATCGGGGATTTCATTTATTTCCTCACCTTGTCTAGTAAAAAGTTTTGTTACACTTGTAATTCTCTCTCTCTCTCTCTCTCTCTCCAGGGAAAGACTGACATAGTGGGCTTAATTGAATCAATTCATGGATGTCACATCCACATATCTTTATCCTCGGCGATTTCTCATCTGGTTAACATCCTGTTGCAATCACACGCATCCACACATATTCTATTAATTACCTGCTACTTTGTTTTTCTATGAGTAATCACCTCACCAGGCTGCTAGTTTTGTTGCACATCATCCTATCTATGATGCCTTTAACTAACGTAATTAAGTGCTATTTAATTAGTATAATTTATTACAAGAGGTTATTGTTTTAATAAGCTGTATAATCTAATTATGATATAATGACATGTTTTACACTGTTAACAAATTAAAAAAAATCTATAAAAACTTTTAAAATAAAATAAAATAAAATAAATTTATACATGATCAGTATATAAAACATTTTCTGGTCATTTAATAAAAATTTACTCTACATTATATTATCATTGCAGATCTTTTATAATTATATATGATAAATTAATTGATTTTAATAATAATTGATCATTTTAAAAGTTATACCACCAAAAATAACTTTTGATCCATTAATAATGTAAATTTTTTTACCTAAACCATTTAAACTCCAACCGTCATAACAAAAGTAATAATTTTTTATTATATGATTTTTTTTAAAGATGATATTATAAAAAATTAAGTTAATATATTTCGATTAAACTCTACATTTTTTTTGTAAACTTTAAAGAAATAAATTAAATTATAAAAAAGTCTTGTTTCTATAAAAGAATATAAAAAGGCTAATGCACGCGCCCGTTAATTCATAATATGAGGGAACTAACACACCGTGAAAGAGTTTGCAATGTTTTGGTTCTGAAAAGATATAAAACACTCGAGAGTGATCTGAAATGGAACTAATTATAATAGCTTTACAAAATTTGAAAGGTTGCAAACCTAGATAGTTGACTGCTATATGTAACAAACTTGTTGAATTTCTGTTGGGAAAGTTTTAGATCGATTTAACAATATGTTGGAAAAGACAATACCTTTTTTGGAGGGGATTCATTATGTTTAATGATGATGCTTAATTACAACGCCTAAGAAGGCCCGCAACAACGTACACGGAAGTTTTTGTTACCAAAAAGACTATATGTTATGGAAACAAGAAACAATTGACCAGAGGATCATCTTGTTATCCCTTGATTCTCAAGAGGAATTTGTTAAAGGTTGAATGAAGACACAGGCTACTCTCAATTAAAATCATCTATTTACAATATTGTAAATATACTGGTAAAAAAATGTTAGTAATTACAGTATATTGTTAATACAACTATTATTTAAAGGAAATCGACATGTTAGTATAAACATTGAGTTCGCATTACAACGTGATACATCAATAACATACATTAATATCTTATATCTTTAAAAAATAAATAAATATTATTAATAAACAAAATTTAGTATAAAAAATTAATGTATGTCATCGGTGTATAATATGAACATATATACAAAATCTATATTAACAAATAAATTTTCTTAAAGAATAAATGATACAGTATCATGCAAAGCGTTTCAAGGTGAGATGATGCAAAATGCTGCAATATTACACTAAACTAAAACAGATAAAGAAAAAACGAAGAAGGAAAATTTACTTCTTCGATTTTCATAGTTTTTTAAAATGGGTTCGAGTTTCATAGTTAGTTGATGTTTATTTGAACTTAATTATAACAAAACATGCTATTAGTCCATGACATTATACACACACAATTAAAAGACTCTATTCTTTTTTTAACAGTAGGATTGCAATTGCGTCATCGATCCAAACTTATACAGTAGAGAATAATTATGAAAATTAATGAGTAGTTCTCCCTCACAAGATCTTAGTAACAAATTTCTGATCGTTTTCAAATTAGACTAATAATTATTTTGATAAGCCAAATTATACTAATGATTGCATCATCTTTGTCGTCGTATGTAGTTCAAAAAATTTATAAATAAAATTCTTTGTCTATAGGATTAAATTATAGTAGAAGTTTCAGATTTAATAATATGAATTATGTTGAAACTGAAATTTCAACACAAACTCACATTATTACTATAAAAAAAAAAAAACACGATGAGGTGCCCACAATTTCAATACAAAATGGAGACGATCTGCTTGAAGTGTAGTAACAATTTGTAAGTACTTAACACTATTTAATATTCCTTTGCCTAAAATGAAGTGCCAAAACTGCATCAAGAAAATAAATGTCCCTTCTGCCATTCGCACCTTAAACCGATGATGAGTGAGGTTGAAAGAGAACATCATTCAATTCAAGGACCCCATAAAAATAAACAAACCAAATTGCACTTTCATGCATCTCCCAAATTGACCAAGACCAAGACCAAGAAAGATTCTCTATAACCTTACGATGGTGAACACATTAGTTAGCAATAGTTATAATAATAATTAATCAAGTGCATACATAGATAGTTATATATCTTACACTTGAGCCAGACCAAAATTAAATTGAGGATTCAAAAGAGGGGTGGCAAAATATCTATTTTTTGTTTATCTTTCTAAATCACATGTATTTTTCATTAAAATCGATCATATTTGAGTCAAATAGTTAATCATGAATGACAAAATTCCTCCTTAATCCAACTAGCTATATATCTAGACTTGAACTAAAATAACTCCACATAAATTGAACCTCTCGCTCTCATTGATGGCATAATATCTGTCTAGTAGTAGTATGGTTGGTGACGTACCATCATGTGATGAGGGGGAGGATTAGAATTAGAAGGTTGTTGTCGTTGGTAGAAATTGAGATGGGAATGAATATCTGTGCCCTGTGTGGATGGCAATATGTTGTTACTATTGTAGGAGCATTGGGGTGTGGAGGGTCCAGAATCATCATGCTCGGGTTGGCATTCCATGTTGACCCCGAACAGCCTAAGTACCCTTGAACTCGAACTCGAACTAGAACTGCTGTTTCCCACTGGTCTCGTCCTTTGGTTCTGACCTTGGGACCCTCTAACTGTAACATTACAACACGTGCATTTGTCAGTGCCTCAATGCTTTAAACATATCATTTCATTTGAAAAAAATATAAATGTCATTAGAGGGTAAAAAAAAGAAGATAAATTGATGCACTAGAAATTAATCCAATTGTGATGAGGATGAAGTGAAGGAAACAAATTAAACGGCACCGCCTATTTCTGAACCTGCAAGTTTATGCTAAAAAGGTAGTTTTTTCTTTTTAAAACAAGAAAGAAAAAAAATCCTTAAGTACATTGATTCCATTCAACGAAAATGGGCGCGTATGCTTCACGGTGGGTTTGAGCAAGCTAAACAAATGAGTAGCATCCTCACAAATCCCAATATAAAACCACATTTCTCCCAATTAATTGGAAGGTAAACTTCACGCACTTCCACAAGAATGTAATTATTTCCCCTTCTTGTCCTTTTATTTAACAAAAGACGGTACTAGTGCTTCTTCGTTTAGTATACAGAGAAAAGGGAGAGAAAAAAAAATTACTAGTAATCTTGAAGTAAAGGAAGAAAGAAAACCCAAAAAATCCAGTGAAAGAAGGAATTCATGGTTATTTATGCCAGGATAAAATAATTTTACATAGACAAATTGCATTTTTTGTTGACTTAGGCAAATGACTTGCACTGTTATGTTACTCTTTCCTGTTTATTCTGTTTGAGGATTAAGAAAAAAAAAAAAGAACTGATTCTCATTTAAAATACTAAATATTTTTCTACTATATTTTTAAGCTATAGATGAGAAAAAAAATTAATCTAATTAATTTAAAAGATAAAGAATATATTAGAAAGTGACATAATATTTTTAAAAATATAAAATACTAATTACATATTTTATTTCTTGTGACAAACCTTAAACATAAAAAAAAAAAAAAAAACATATGCAGGATGTATTAAAAGAATAAAATTAACACTCATTGAAAGAAGGTGAAAATGAGCAACCAAAACCGAAGGTAAAATCAAATGCGTGTTTCATTTGAGTTGATTTAAAAGATAATTATTCATTTTCCCCTTCTTTTTCAAAGAAAAAACTGGAAGAAATTAAAACGATAATTTCGCAGGCCAGATAGACAAGCTAGAATGTGAATGTAAATCAATGAGATAATGATTATTTAAAGTTTTAAACGTATTGATTGAATTGAAGTCATTAATTAGCAAAGAAATTGATAAAATGTATTGAAGAATGAAGAGATAGATAGAGCTGAGACCTGCATGAAGAGAGTCATCTTGTTGTTGGTGGTATGGCGAGGACTGATGATGATGCGTAGGATAAGGATGATGCGAAGAATAGAACCCTCTGGTCCACCCCACGCCCACACCACCCTCATTCTTAATACTATTCCCATCACCACCACTCTTCCTGCTGCTAACGTGAGCAGGCGGAGGCAGGGCGTCGCTCTGCCGCCTGCGCCTCCACCCGATAAAGAGGCGCTGCGCGTCGGCGCGGTGGCGCTCGAACAAAACGACATCGCCAGCGTCGAGGCGCTTGTCCTTCACGTAGCGGCTCCACCCTTTGGTGAGCACGTAGCTCTGGCTGCTGTTCCAGTACGAGTAGCGGAAGCGCCAGGACTTTCCCGACTCGTCCTCGAAACTCAGTAACAGCCCCTTGCACTCGCTACTGCCCGAGTCACCACCACTCAGTGGAAAGTACTTCTCCGCGTGCTGCTTCGGGATTACGAGGCGGTTCAGCTTCCCCACGTCGCTCGGAGTTAGCGGCTTCTCGAACATCGGTTCTTTATCGTTTATTATTTCTTCTTCTCCTCCCGTTGTGGTTGTTGTAATTGTTTGGTTTTCGTCGTTGTCGTTGTGGTTGCCATCGTCGTTGTCGTCATTGTTGAGGTTCAGACGGAGAGGGTCTGGATCCATTAAGGTTAATTGTTGTTGGTGTGGGTGTGGCCACCAGAGTGTTGGTTCGGTAAGGTCCATGGTGTAGTGGTTTATGGACATATTACGACGTTGTTGTTCTATGTCTTTGTGTGTGTTGTTTGTCTTCAGTGAGAGGGAAAAGAGTGGAGGAAGGTGAATTGAGGATTTTGTGAGGGTACAGGTAGGTCAGTGGGGGAATGAGAGAAAGAGAGAGAGAGGAAGGGAATTGAAATAGGCGTGATGATTATGGTTTGATGTGGGAACTATTTGATGGAGAAAGGCAAGACAAAGAGAGAGTAAAGAAATGTTTACTCCTGAACCGAATTATCTGCCACCATTTTAGTTTTTTCTTTTAAATAATATTTCAATGAAAAATTGTTATGAGAAAATACTCACTTTCAAGAAAGACAATTTTTTGTTTAGTAATAATTCTTAATTAAAAAACAGCAATTCAAAATTTCCCTTAAAAGGAAAATATATATCCCCAGTAAGTCATAAGATTTTCAAGACTTTAGAGATTATATAAATAAATTGTCTCTTTTAATAAAGTATTTTTATAAATAAGCAATCAAACTTCTCATACTTAAAAAATTCAATGATCTTTCAATTGTGTTATAACTTGTAACTTATAACAAGCAAAAAACAGTTATCTAAAGAAAATGTTATTCAAAATATGTATGCTATACTAAATTAGGATTCTATTTAAGTTCATATAATTACAAGAACAAATTATTAGATAGTCTTTTGGGATAGTATAAAGTATTAGATAGTTTAATATCACTATTTTAATTTTTTACTTCTGATTGAAAATATACATATTTTAAATAAAAATAAGTAGGTTGGAAATGGTAAAGACATTTTAATATTTTTTTTAAAAATTAGACACATCATCTTAATTTTTTTATGTATATCTATTATAAATAAATATTCTCTTTAAATTAATGTTTTTGTATTATATTGACATTAAGTATTATGTTTCTTTTGTAATTTTGTAGTTTTTGAATTACTCTTTCTACTTTTATAAAATTTAAAAATACCCCGCCACACACGTAATACTTATTGGTTTAAGGTTACGTGCGAAATGCGTTACTATATAGAAAAAGGAAAACGTACATTTTTACATATACCCGACGAAGGATAGACAATGATAACTTATTTGGGAAAATAATCATTTAGGATGGTGTTTTTTGTTAAGACTTTTTTTTTTTTTTTTAACTGAAGTCTTAAAATGTTTCAGGACATCAGTTATTTATTTTAATTTGTAATTTTAAAGTTGTATGAATAATTTTTTAATTAAAGTTATAAGATAGTTATTTTTTTAATTTACCAATTTAAAATCGATATTTTTTTTTCATTTTGAGACTTCACAGTCGTGTTTTCTTTTACTGATTTCTTTTTTATTTTATGATTTCAAAATCGTTAAGTTTTTTTAAAATTATATAAAAAATATAGAAAATAATATAATATTAAATAAATCATATAAAAAATATATACAAAATATTAAATAAAATTTAAAAATTAAAAATACATTTATTTATTAAATAATTAAATTGAAAAATTATTTAATTTTTTTAAAAAATTTATGAAAAAATAGAATTAATCTTATGAAAAAAATTAAAAAATAGAAGTTGTAAATTTAAAAAATAAAATAAAAAATTAACAATTTTAAAATCATAAAAAAATATTATTCTTATAATTTTAAAATCATAATTGAAAAAAATTAACTGAATTTGTAAAATATTTTACGAATTTCTTACGACTTTAAAATCTTAAATTTTTTTAAAATTAATTAAAATCATAAAATATTTTATAATTTTAGTTAAAAATAATTAAAAGTAGTAATATTGATTATTACTTTCACTTCAAAAATGATAATAGATATTACGAATTAGTTGTTTTTTTATAATAATTCAAAACGAATATCAAAATGATAATTAACTAAAAAAGACCACAAACAGTCATTTTTACCAACTTATTTGAGCATTAAATAATTATTATACATATTTTTTACTTCTCTTATTTTTTTTAATTCTTTACACTTATTTCAAAAATATTTTTATAATTAAAAAACAACAAAATGTTTTCACTTTAATGTTATAAACACATTTTTCATCAATAATTTTTCAGTAAAGTCTTATAAGTGCTGGTGCTGCTTCTCTATCTAATTATAATTAGTAAAATAGTAATAATGGTTGAATAAGTTCCCAAAAAGGTATACGCGCATGCCTAAGTTATACTAAGTCAGACATACTGAGATTATAAAAATGAATTATTACTGAATTGGGCCGAACATTTATGTCTATGAATCCTGAGAAAGAAAGAGAGATTCTACAGGTGAGTAATCTCGTGGAATTAGGGACATCCCATGTTACTAAATTGGCAAACAAATCAAGTATAAAAAAGATGGGGCCCTTCTCCTTCTCCTTCCCAGACTAAGTAATCATCATAATCTTTTCCATGGCCGGCTGGCCTATAGTTACCTATTAATATTTTCTAATTTATTTGCACACCGAACTTCATTCTTCGTTTTGCCTCAATTTTATTAAAGCAACCTTTAACTTTATTAGACTATGGAGTTGATGAGTGACGTAAAAGTATTGATTAAAAATAGTACTAAAAATACCAAAAAAATTTGATTAAAATCATGATTGAGGTGCATTGAAAATATGGTACAATGTTTTTAGTAATATTTTTTCCTAAAAGCTTTCTAGTTTTGATTTCTTAATTAATCAGGGCTTTGAAGATTTTTTTTGTTTGAGGTCAAAGGTATTTTCTTAATTAAATAAATAATTTTATTTGAGTTGAATTGAATAAGATTACTATATAGAATAATTTTTTTCTTCAAAGTATTTAAAGTAATTATATATATGAGAATAGATAAAGTGTTATATGTCTTTAGTTTTTTAATTCTCCTTGGTATATTATTATTATTTTTTTCTTTCTTTGATCAATCTATGAATGTCATAATATCAACCTTTTAGGGTAAGATAAAAATGTTAACACCGTTCACATGTACTAGTAATAGGTGAAAGGGTATAAAATCTGACTATTTTAATTTAATGTCCAATGACTTAATCTTTGTGCTTCAGATCGATCAAAGGGTAGCCGTTGATGAATCTGAGGGAAAATTAACTGAGAGCCAAGAGAGAGTGGTCCATGTCCTCCCTTTGTTTTGTATCCTTATGATGGGCATGTGTGTACGCAGATATAGGTCTAACTCATTGAGGTATCTCCAAAACGTATTATCTTCAGATGAAAGAATGGTATTTATGTCACGTGCAAGCCTGCATTATTTCTGTTTGGCCACTCCTAGTTTTCAATGATAGGAAATTACGAAATTAAATTTTGAGGAAAAAAAATACTAACCAGCCAGCTGGGTTCGGTCTGATTAAGAAACTAAAAATAAAAAATTGTTTATTAAGATATATAAAATTATATTGTTCATGAATTTTATTTTATTTCTATATTTATTTGAAATTTTCATATTAGTTTTTCTAAAAATTCTCTAATCAGTATAGTGCCTTATTGATTAGCAAGATCCTAAGAGAAAAGAAAGAAAGAAAAAAAAAAAAAAGAAGACAGGTCAGGATTGGGGAGTAAAATATCCTCTGATACCTTCCCTTCCCAATAAACGAAGATGGGATAAGATTTGTCCAATTAGAGAAGACACAAAAACCCTCTTTTTGTAACCGTGTTTGAATCCCCTCCTCACACTTGAATCTCGTTCCCACACTATAACACACTCTACTACATTTGTTTACTTATCCGATCCCTTTTGCTGTCTACCCCATGCACCCTCTTTTTCATTTATTAAAATATAGTTCTATTCCATCATATATTTATTGGCTTCTTTAGTTAGATTGCGTCTTTTCCATGACTTAAAGACAAAACTCACCTCAATTTCCAGGTAGATTCAGACACCCTTTTCTGCTCTACCCAAGGTTGAACTGAGTGTGTGTGTTTTAGTTTAAATACATGTTAGAGTCACACCCATAATTATAGAGTCTAGTTTGGCCTTTTGTTATATATATTTTCATTATTAATTTCTCTAATACAAACAACCATCATTGTGTCATCTTAGTCCAGGTATATGTGCTTAAATATTCTCCATCATGTCATATATCCCTTTTGATCGGACGGTCCACATGTAACACAAAATCATCATATGTAGCATAAAATTAACATGCACACACATGGAGTGCAATTAATTCCCAGAAAAGAAAACTTGAAAATTGCATTATTTTTGCTGCAGGCTCTGCAAATGATGATGATATCAACTCGCTTACATGTAAATTCCGAAACCTGAAAAATTTTATTTTACTTGCACAAAGATGTTGCTTGGTCTAGTGCAGGAATCCTTAAAACTGAAGAAAGACACAGGCTGGGGCTGGGTTAGGAACCTGCATGCCATGCTATTGTTTATTTCAGGGAAGAGATGGGGAACAAGACAAAGAAAATGAGATATATATTTAAGGAAACTAGGGTAGGCACTCCCAAAGAGAAAGGCAAAGGGAGGGGGGTAACCAAGTAATTAACATACACATATAATACATACACAGCGTGTGACAGAACCACAAATTTAATATTTTCCAATTCTGAGGGTTCCTCATTCCCCAAGTAAAATCCCATACCAACTGGGTCTTGCAAGATCTATCCTAGCCTTTGAGAATTGAGTAGTTATGATAAAGTCCATGTCGTTCTTTTAGCAATAAATTGCATGAGGACACATACATACATTAATTAATTAACTTGCCAAGCCTATTGTTTTGTTTTTGTTAGGAGTAATTTTTTTCTTTCTAAAACATAAAACATGAGTGTCTTTCACGAAATATAATTATATTTGAATCAGATAAGACTATTATAAACGATAAAATTATTCATCTAAATATTTAACATAATTATATATTTAGAAACTTGATATTTTAATTAAAAATAATCTTACATGATTCACGTATTTTCGATGGTTTTTGTTAGGAGTATTAGTAATATATACTATATCTAACAAACTACTCGATTTATATTATTAAATCAAATTTATTACTAAAACTATAAAATCATGAATATGAGTTTTATTAAATAAAATATAATACTTGTAAGTTTTTGTTATTTTTAATAAATTTCAGTCAATAAAAAAAAGATATTTAAAATAATGTATCAGAGAATATCTTCTTGACAATTTTTTTAAATTTGTTTTGATGAATAAAGCCAGCGAGCATGGTTTTGTCATAGAGATGCCATGATTGGTTTAACTATATGTTGTCTTTTGTATGAGATCAGAGAGACCGTTCCAGATTGTAATTTGCAATAGTTCATTGTAGCATTGATGTATTCCAAAAACAATTAGTTAACAACAGGCCAAGAACGATGTAAGCAATCTATTATCTTTGATACGCATCGTTATAAATTATCGTACAACGAGACTAATAAACAACAATAGCTGCTCAATTAATATATACTTGAAAACCAATCTAGTTAACTTTAAAACTATAACATAAAATTATTAAACAACTTAACAGCATAATTAAAGTCCATGAGTTTATTCTTTGACCAGTCTTAATTGACAAACCATGCATATGCTATTAGAATTTCAGATTAATCTATCAAATTTCAGACTAGGGACTCCAGCAGAATAATAAAAAAAAAAAATATACACCTGTAGGTAAAAGGGTAAGTGGGGGCGCCAATTAGTTGGAGTCGATCTCACTTATAGAAATTATTAATATTAATCATTATAAATATAGTAATATGTTTGCATGTGGCCCTTTCCAAGTTAAAAAAGCGTACAATGATCCCAGATGCACCGATTTATTTATACGTGTATGTGACCTTAAATCTCCAACCAAAAGCATTAAAGCAGGTTGAAAGGTATAGTCCCAACCCAACCAAATAAGAAACTAGAAAAAAGTTCATGCCAAATTTCAATAAAAATTTGCCTCACACAATTCCAATTTGGTGTATTTGTTCCTTCAAGATAATTTAATTATTAGTGGGGACCATAGTCCTTAAGCCTATACATATACTTGAGCCATACTTGTCGTTGTTCGTGGACCATTAACTTTGGTAATAGTGCACAAATACAAAGTGGACGATATGTTAGACTTTCATTACATGGGTAGGGACTCAAGTGGACCTTTCCCTTGTCTTTGGACATTAATGATCAATCTTATCACCATGATTAGTTCCAGGAGGGTCGGGTTTAACTAGCCAGCTAGATGTGTTGAATTTGATCTATTGGAAGACTAGGAGGAAAGTGGGGTGAACATAACCAATGGTGCAATTAATCAAATACAGTCCAAGTATTTGTAATTTGACCGATTAATACCCACGAGTGAAAGCAAAAAGCTAGAATGCATTTTAGCACGCCAAATGGCACGGCAATGAACACCGATAGAATTGATGAAAGAGATGATTAAAGGGTCGATAATTAGCCATATAATAAAAAGTTTGAACCAAGGAATCATGTGTGCTAATGTCAGAAAACCTGATATGTTGATCTATTTGTGGTAATGAGTGGCTCAATTTCCTGTTAATCGCTTGTCGATCATGAAATGAATGTGTTTTATTAGGACATATACCCATGATTTGGCTTATGAAAAGCATCACTAATTATCATGAGTTAACATAATTCAATTGTAGGCATGCAAATCTAATTTTTTACTTCTTTTAGTGCACCATATTATATTTGATCTGTCGGCAAGCTAGTGCCCCACGCAACACCTTTTTCTTCCTTTCTTTTATTCATTTTTTCCTGCTAATAATTCATTGTGCTGTACATAGATACACATAACGGAGAAAGCAAGCATTTCAGGACTCTGTCTAGTTTGATTCATTAGAAAAAAAAAATTGTTAACAATATCTATATTAATTGGCATTAGAAGTTCATTTCTATAGACTTGTATTTTATAATTTTATTAAAAAAATAACTACTTCGGTAAAAAAAATTACTAACCTAACCTTGAGTACTATTATCCTAATGATCATTAATATTAAATTTTAAATGACTCAGACATTCATAAATATGTTTTTTAATAGTAAATACTTGTATTTTAAATCCTCTATTAATTAATGTAATGTGATGAAATATTTGATAGTTTTTAAATTATATATAATTTTGTAAATTTGATCAATTCTATGAACACTAGCTAATTTGATCAATATTTGATAAAAATTACTATCGGTAAAACATTATTAAAGTATCATTAATTGAAGGTTGGTTCAAGTCACACATGTTTCATCTTCTTAATAACTATTAAGGACTCGATTCTGGATCTTATGTGTGAAAAAAATCACTAAGAAAATTATTCCTACTTTATTATGAATAAAATCCATTTGATTCCATTTTTTTATTACTTTTTAATGATTCGGATAAATGATTTTCTCTCTTCTGTGTATATGAAAACGTAATTATATATTTTCTTTAACAAAGAGATATCATAACTTCTTATTTAACATTCAATTAATCTCACTTTTACCGGGTCAACCCATTTTTTTTAGTAAAATGATAAGTTCAATTATGACATCATACTTAAGTTAGAGATCAAACTCCAAACTTTAACTAAAGGACTTAAATGTTGAACAACTTGTATTAACAATTTTAGATAAGCATAATTATATTTTAATATATTTTATAAAACAATGTATAAGTCAATTGAATTTATCATTTTCAGATGGTTACATTTCTTAATGTCAATGTTAGGCATCATTGAGAAAGAGGGGAGAAAGGCGATAATGTTTCGAAAGAGAGGGAAATAGTATGTGTGACTAAGATATGAAAAGCTTAATGGAGTTACATCAAGTTGAACTAATTAAATATTCACGACAGTATAAGACCTAGGCCATAAATTAAACAGACATTGTTTAAGGAAACTGTTTTATCTTGTGAATTTTATGTTGTGTTTACTATTAGGACAGGAAAGGAAAGGAAATGAAAGCAACGTACGCAATAAAATTAATAAAATAAGAAAGAGAGGGGAGACAAGGTTATGAATGAAATTATCACTACATAGCCCAATAAGAAAGATTCGTGCTATTTTAGTTCCTTTATTCTATGTTGATCATTGTTTTAAGGGTAATAATTATGATACCAAAAAATAAAAATTGTATTATAATAATTAAAAAACATTAGACATTCACTTTTTTATTAAAGTTTTGAATATTTAATTTCTTAAAAATTGTTCTATGGAGAGTTAACTCGTATTTATTTTAATAAAAAATATAAATAAATTAAAATTTGAATTTAATTATCATATATTAATAATGTAAAATAATTATATATCATAATTAATATAACTTTTAGAATAATTATTTTAAAAATTAATAAATTTATTATACTTGATAATTTATTATGATTGTAAGATAATATAAAATAATTTTCATGAGAATAGGATTTTTTTTTTTCAGAAAATATACCAACCACATCATCACAAGAATAATTTTCGTCATCTTTCTGTCTTGATCCCTTTTTATTTTTAACACTAAGTTCAACCGCACCCGATCTGGGCTCCCTATTTTTCAACCTAGAAAGTAGGCTACTATTGAATCCAAACAACCGAATATATATCAGGCATAATGGAGTCACAGGTCCAAAAATCTAATGCAAGCAAAGATTAACAAAACAGCCTATATATGCCTATAGCTAGCAAGAAACCAATATGGCAACATACATAAATACATAATCTATTTTAAAATAAATAAATAAGAGACCGATTGACAATTCCCCCAAGGCATATGTGTATCAGAAACTTTTTTTTATGACTAGAAACAGCTAGATGCTGCAACCTCTCAAAAGCTCAGAAGAAGCTCACAAGTAATAATGGATAAAGACGTAAAACTCTATAATATAATATATTAAGTGTATCATATATGTACATCAACCAAATTGTGACCCGGAACAGCAAAATATAAATTAAATTATTGATATGTTTATTTTATCGGAACTGTTTGTGTGACAATATTTATCGTAACTACAGTAGGTCACAAAGACAAGTTCACTTCGCAGGGATTTTAATTTGAAAATAAATAATAATAAAATCTTGGAGTGATGAAATCATGTTATTGTTACTTAAAAAAGGTAAAAGAAACCCTCCGAACTCGGTGAAAAATAAATACTGTGGGTGGCGAAACAGCTTATATAGAATAGGCCATGTGCCGTCGTGTCCTAAATAAATATGGACAAAATTAGGCACGGTGCTTCTTCTTTTGTTATTTTTTTTAAATTAAAATTCAAGTTTTATTTTAGTTATTCAAATAGCAAAAGTTCACGTTAAAGATTGGTATTAAATATTGAAGTAAACTTTAGTTTTAATTAAAAATCAGCAAATGAAACACTTATATTTTGTTTGGTTAAAGTAAAATAAGAAGAAAAAATAACTATGAGAAAAATAGGATAAACACGAGAGACGCTTTTTATTGAATAAGAAGATAACAAAGACTATGTTTGACAGAGTATTTTAGTTAATTTCAAATTTTTTATTAGTTAAAAAATCATTTTACTATTTAGTGATTTTTAGTGTTTTGAAGATACTACTTGAAATAATTTTTAAAAATGTTAGTTTTTGTCTTT
>PYAF01004516.1:0-13445 GCA_007407185.1 Glycine tomentella | reverse complement strand
ATAATATATTGATAATAGTAGATAATAAGTCTATTTTATTATTATTGGATATATTCATATTACATTTTTTATTTTAATCATTATACTATTTATAATATTTATTTTATTATTTAAACTTATACTTCAAGATATAGATATTGAAATTTTCAGCTGGTGATAGATTTATTTTATTTTATTATTTTATTTATATTTTGATATTAAATTATTTATTTTAACCATTACTCTGTTTATATTATGTTTCAATTATTTTTAATATTATATTATAAATTATTTTAATTAGAGATGACAATAAATTGACTCAACTAGAAAATAATTTTAAAATTCGATTCGATAATCAATTTCTTAAATTTAGTTGATAAACCAAATAAATTATTTTAAACTAAAAATTGAGTTTGTTACGACTTATAATCTACTCGTTTGATTCATATTTTGTACTCGAATTCTGTCAAATAAATAAGTTATTTCTTTTCCTTGAATTAAAGGTGTATCCACAAGGTAAAGGAAAAATAAGGCATGCGGGGAGGTGGGGCTACCCCAAAAGGGGCCCACAAAATCAATGCATAAGGATTTGGTAATGCGGGCCCACTGGATCAAAAGCCCAAATTGATAATAGTATAGTACTATTCTATCCTCCAACACCCTTCCCTTCTTCCCCTTTGTCAACCAATCTTTATTCTCCACTCTTCTGTTGGCTGTTGCTGCCATATGCCTCTTTCTCAACTTCCCCCTCATCGGTAGGCGCAACAAAATAGTTGCAGAGAATTGTGTGATAGAATAGGGTAAACAGCACGTGGCATGTGATAAATGTGGCTTCCTAGGGTAGGATCATAGGTGTGGATCTAGGCTTTAGATGTGGGACCCAAAGGCCCAATAGCATGGTCCACTGGCCCCCAATTGTGTTTAGTTGCTTGCTTGGTTTTCACTATAGTCCCTTGAGAGTGAGAAAATTGGGAATGGCAGAGTGATGCATGACACCTCTTGGTTGTAGCTTTGTAACCAAGAACATCAATTTTGATTTGCCTTTTTAAGAAATTGGATGCATGCGCGCCTTTAGGACATCAATGAACCATCCATTTGCTAGAACGTAAAACAAATAGGACATCAATGTCGTTTACAATTACAATAATGTGTTTCGGTTTTCGTTATTTGCCTCTCTCAAGAAAGTGATATGCCCTACATAGTTACGAGGAAAAAGTAGAAAAGGATAAAATTTAGGTACAATTTTCTTAAAGTAATTTTAAAGTTTTGGTACTGTTCTCTTATCAGAATCCAACTCAATGATGAGTATAATGAATGTTAGAATAAATTATATAGATGTTTTTTTAGGTTTAAAAAAATTACACGTATGTTTTCTTTTTTTGGAAAACTTATATAAATCTCTCCTAAAATTTAAGAAAATAACACGTTTATTTCCATTTTTTAAATATATCAAGCGACATTGCATATTTCCACCTTATGCCAATGCATCAACATTGTCAACATTTCTCTTGTTCCAGTCCTATTTAAGATCAAATACATACTTTAAAAATGAAAGAGTCAACCAATTTTAAGACTCTCTTCCTAATAGAATTTGTTAAGGATGAAGATTATAAAAATTAAAGCCTTGAATTTGGCACAAATGCGAAATAGAAGATTGTTTTAGTGTGCTATGTTTAACCTGACAAATTTACTAAAGAAAGAAATGTTGTTTTGACGATAAGGTAGTTATTTTTTCAGATAAAAATGTTTGTTGAAATTTTAAATATTTTGATCTCCTTCTTTTAGTATCATACATTCGAAAAATTATATCCCTAATTCTAAATGAAACCAAGTTGAGTAGCATATATTTTAACAACTTTGATCCAAAAAAGAGTCATGACTACAAACCCAATTAGTTTGTTAAGGGATAAAGACACCTTTCATTTGTGGATATTAAAATTGTCACAACCTTTAATTGTTGCATATGAATCTCGTCTCATTACAGGGAGACAAGTGCAAGCAACAAATTATCTTAGAATTAGACCAAAATAATAACACAACAAATAATGCAGAGGAGTAACAAACTATATTCAAGGATATATATGTATTCTCTTAAATATAAGAGAACACAACTCACAACTCTATTTTTTAAGAAACAAAAATAGTCAAACCATAAAATGCACCAATAGTGGTTTATGCCCTTGAAAAGTTTCGATCATATCTTGTAGGATCAAAGATCATTGTGCACACTGACCATTCATCTATAAAATATCTATTCGCCAAAGCAGATTCCAAGCCAAGATTAATTAGATGGGTCCTTCTAGTACAAGAGTTCGATCTGAGACAAAAGGAGGTGTGACAACCTAGTAGCCGATCATCTATCGAGTTTGGTTAATAAAGAAGTCACCAAGAAAGAAAAGGAGATCGAAGAAGAATTCTCAAACAAGACACTCATGGCAGTAAGCTTCAAGGATGAGGACTACCCTTGGTTCGCTGACATGGCAAATTTTAAGGCCACGGAACAACCATCGAAGGGTATGAAATTCCATGAGAGAAAAAGGTTCTTCCGAGAAGCCACCAGGTATGTTTGGGATGACCCTAATCTTTTTTATGTTGGTACTGATAATTTGTTAAGGTGATGTGTAACAAAGGAGAACAAGCAAGCATACTTTGGCATTGCCACAACTCATCATATGGAGGCCACTTCAATAGAGAAAGAACAACTACAAAGATCCTTCAAGTTTGATTCTATTGGCCTACACTCTTTAAAGATGATCATAACCATGCACGATAATGCGACAACTGTCAATGAACCGACAACATATCTAGATGCCATGAAATGCCATTACAAAACATGCATAAGGTAGAAGTCTTTGATTGTTGCATGAGGTAAAATGCCATTACACTCATTGGCCTCTCCCCGTTTCAAATGGTGTACAAAAAAGCATGTCATCTACTAGTGGAGTTACAAATAAAAGCTCACTGGGCAATGAAGTTCCTCTACTTTGACTCTATAGTATCCGAAGAGAAGAGGAAGGTACAACTATAGGAACTTGAAGATGTGCCTCAACGCATATGAATCATCCATTGTCTACAAAGAAAGAACCAAGAGGTACCATGACAAAAAGATCTCCGTAGAGAATTCAGGCCTGGACAAGTATTTCTCTACAACTCAAGATTAAAGTTGTTGCTCAGAAAACTAAAATCGAGATGGAATGGTCCCTTTTACTGTCAAATACGTTAAGCCTTATGGAGCTATCGAGATAGAAGACCAATCCGAAGATCGTAGCTGGTTGGTTAATGGCCAAAGGTTAAAGATCTACCTTGATGGAGAAATCCCACAACACACCATAGTCATCAAGCTCAAAGATTCTTAGAGCGACACCAAACGTTAAGCTAGTGACGTTAAAGAAGTGCTTACTAGGAGGCAACCCAAATTTCTAACTCTTAATGTTTACATTACATTCGTTTATGACAGTTTTTAGATTTAAGTTTGGAGTTAAAAAAAAAATCACTCGACAGCATAGCACTAACTTGCATTTTTGAGTTTTGTTCATCATGTGCAGCCCTATTAACGACCAACTCATTTGGAGGACCACATACTCGTTGTCTAGGGAGGTGACGAGACTGCAATGGATAAGATGAGATGTTGAGGGCTCTTTAGCCCTAAGTGAATCCTTCTCTACCCCTCTCTTTTACTTTTTGTTAATTTTGCTTTATTAGTTTAGTTGTTTAGTATATGTGTGGTAGTTTAGGAATATGCTTATTATTAGGAAGATAAGGAAACACAAGTGATTAAGAAGCATCACCATTTCCTTGCAAACCCATCATAAAATAAAATAAAATTTTGTGCTTAAATCATTCTTTATGTAGTTGAACTCAAATACTAAAAGTGAAAACCATTGATTTTGCTTGATTGAGATGTGTAATGAGTTTGGCATGAAAAATTGAAAGCAAATAAAACAACTTGTAGACCTAGCCTAGTGAGTGAATGATCCTTATAATGATACAAATATATATTGATACAAATATAATGATTCTCTTGTAGATTAATTGCAATTGTATGCATTAAAATGATCAAGGTCATGTTTGCATGTTTAGCCAAGAGCCAAAAAGTCTACCCTACATTGTTTCACCCTTGCACCTTACTTTGAGCTTAATTGATGTATTTTTTTTTCTAATTCCCTCACCTTGAAATTTATATGTTTATATATTCGCTTCTACCCTTAACTTAAAGGATAAGATAGCATAGGTCTAGTAATTAGGAAAAGTTTTAACTTTGAAGTGACAATGCACCACTCAAAGGGAACAAAATAAATGGTACTAACAAGTTATCACGTGAAAAAGGTTTAAAATATTATCCCCGTTCTTTCTTGTAAAGTATTGAGAAAGGAAAAATCTGAAAACAAAAAAAAAGAAAAAAGAAAAACAAGAGATAAGCAAAGTAAAGAAAAAATAAAAAAATTGAGGACAAAGCAAAGTATGTATTAAATTGTAAATCAGGGGTACCAAGGATTGGTAGGAAGTGAATGAATAAACGAATGCTTTCCTTCCTTTAAGTTACTTTAAAATATCTAGAAAAACCAATACTCCTTGTTAGCCAAGCCTCGTTACAAGCCAATAAAGTCCTTAGTGTCTCTACATGCCTTTGATGTATTGATTAACTTGAGATGAAAGTCAAAGTTCAATTGTGGTGTTCTAAGATGTGAATTGAGTGAAACACTTATCCAAGCTAAATCATGAGCTTAAGAGAGAAACACTTTATGAGAGGACAAGTTGTTATGTGATTAGATTTGTAATGCCACTCTTGTTGCATGTTTTGAACTTTGCAAATGATTGGTTGAGCTAAAAGCTGAATGTGGGCACCATACTTAGGCAATTGAAGCACATAATCAAATTAATTATTGAATAAAAGGGGGTGGGGGGAATGCAAGAGAAGTGTCTTTGTAACTTATCATTGTAAATCCTTGTTCTTATTTTTAGTCTAGTTTTATTTTAAATGTTTACTAGTCATTTTGTTTTTAGTTCAGTTTTGCTTGAGGACAAACAAGCTTCTAAGTTTGAAGTTTTGATAAACGTCAAATTTACTATATTTTCATATGCAATTTGAGACGTTTATTTAATATTTTAGGCCTTGTTTTGAATCAAATTTGTTATATTTTTAGTTTTTAATATATTTTAGATAGGAATTACGATTTTAGAAGTTTTTAATATTATTTTGAGTTTTTACAGAGAAATGGGGCAATTTTACAAGGTAGCCTCGCTCAAGCGAGTTATAGGCCACTCAAGCCAAATCTAACAGAGGAGTCCACCAGATAGTGCTTCCGGAAATTGAATTAATTCAAAACACATATAATATAAAGATATAGCTCGAAGATAAATAAAGAAAATCACGTGGATGATAATTGCAACAACTAAAACAAATTATATAAACTAAAGAGATAATCTCCTTTTATAGATTATATTATTTTGTAAATTAAGGAGATTATTTGTCTCTATTAAACACACATATGATTCTACAAATAGAGAGACATAGGCAGCAACAAAAAATACACCTCTACACACCACCTTTCATTGAAAAACCTTCTTCTCTTTTCTCTTCTTGTATTTCATGTGTGACTAGTTTCTTTCTTAGCTAGGAGAGGAAATGATTGAACACTATTTGATGTAATTTTCTAACATTAATATATTGTTTGAGTTCATTATTCGTCTTCTATACTTAATGTTATGTGAACCTACGCACCTCATAGATGATTATAGGAATTGACGTGCACTTTGACGAGTCTCGTTGAAACCCGAACTGAATTGGATACTTAATTGGGGTTATCTCTAGGGATAGAATAATCTAGGTTAAGCCACGCTAATTCCCAAACGACAATGTTGATTGCTTGTGTTGGTTGGCCATGGGATTAAGAATCAAGGCAAGTGATTTAAGGTCTATCACCTAAGAGATTAGGGATATAATACAATAGTGAATTGGGGATGAACCGTAACGCCTCCTTTTACTCTCTCGTGCTTGATTGATTTTAGATGAAATCTCGTGTCCACTTTGTATTAGAATTATCTTAGTTTTAAATTTTATGAAAATTCTTTTCGTTTTGCTTGCAAATTTTACTAGTCGTCTATATCATAAACGAATTCTCTCTCTCCATGGTTTAATAATAATAAAGTACAATCCAACAATATAGTCCAAAATATAGTTCATCATACAGTCCCAAATACATGCCAACATAAAATACACTAATTTAAATCTAGTACAATTCATCAATACATCTTCAGCATCTTCTCTTCATAGTCATCCACTGCTTTACTGTTTCCCTACTCGCCCAAATAAATTGGGGTCATCATAGGTGTCAACCACCGACACAAAACAGGGTAAGTTTATGACAAACATAGTTTGAATAAAACATATATAAACACAGATGGATAAAACCTTAATTATAAAATGACCACACAACACATATAGTATACAGAACAACATACACATATCCATCGTGTGATGTATGAGATGCATGCTCATCTTTTTATATGATGCATGACTGAGATCTCAGGTTCTCATTAAATGGTACCATAGTCAAGATAGCCCCACCCACTCCAGTGGAACAAACTTATCCATCCAATCGAGGTAACCCAGTAGCGCGTAGGAATGTCACCTCCACCTATGTGATCATCATGGTGGTGTGGTCCTTACTGTCTCAACTACCCCCTAGTTCATAACTCCTTTGAATGTGTGGACTCAGTTTAGCTATCTGACAAACAACTCCACGGTTTAACCCCCACAAGGTAACAACTCCACGATTTAACCCCCACAAGGTAACAACTCCATGGTTTAACCCCCACAAGGCATATGCATATGAAAATGCATGAATGATTTACTTTTATCACATCTTTAATTATTTTTCTTCTTATACATCTCAAGCTCAACATCTTTCACCCTTCATGGCATATGCTTTTTAAACAACAAGTAGAGCTTTTTTCAAACATCACAGAAAGCTTTACACCACAGTCTAAGCATACAGCCATAGCTCAACAAAACTCTTGGAATCCATAAATATTTACAACACACTTAACAACACAAGGATTCCAACACTTCATGATCAATATGGTACTCTTCTTAACTCATTTCTTATCATCAAAATCATAATACCACCAAGCAACATGTTAATCTTTATCAAATTATACACAATCACTCAACAACACATGAAATCATAACTTTTGCTAAAGCATTTAACCATGCAACTATAATTCACATCCAACAATAAAGATTCAAACCAACACCTCTTAAACATATTTTCTTCATTGTAACAAATTATCGAACACATGGTGTACAAGCTTGAAATCATGGAATACTTTAAGGAATGCTACTTAAACATTAATCTTTATAAAGTTCAACATAATTCTAATATTAAATAGACATATTTCAACCAATTTCTAGCATCAAACTAAATATACATTCTTAAGGAAACATAGAAGAATTTCAGCCAACATCAACTTTATAGCAACATATTCTATTAATTTTAAACCACTATTTTCTTAAAGATAGCCATACTACTTCTAATTCTTAGTCACTTCTAACTTTCATCTATTAAATTAAGTTCAAGTTATTTATTCAATCATCATTTGTTAAACTCAAACCAAGTTACTTAGTAAATTAACCATTCAAGCTCTTTGAGACAATTCATCAAACACCTAGGATACAAGGCTTACTTTCTTATGAAACCAACTAGTATTCTTAACATGATTCATATTCAAACTTGAATGATCATAAACTTCTCCATACCTTATTGTTCTCCTTAAAATTGAATAGCCTTGCTCCTAGAATTCCTTGATCTTCACGTGGGAAATTAAAGGTGGAAGGTCTTGGTTTTTGTTCTATAAAAGGTAGAATTATAAGAAATGAAATGGAAAGGCCTTGGAATATGTTTTGGCACGGCTGAACTCCCTTTTGGACAGCCCAAATTTCGGTTTATATCACCCTTTATATAGGGTGATTAAAGCTTGATTTTTACTACAAAAATCTAAGAGTTATGATGGCTACTTTCCATGTGGTTAATTTCTCATTGGCTAGCCATTCTCCTCCTTACAAGTGGCTATGATCTTGAATATTCTCAAGGCTTATTCCTTCATTCTTGCACGTATACTCCCCTCAAGTCCCACTTAATTTCCGGTCCTAGGCTTTTGTTGGTGCAAATATCTTCCTTAGTCATAATAACTTGCTTTCTATTTGTTTCAATTTCATTGGCTATGTAATTCTTACCCTCCATGTGTCCTAATTAATGAATTTTCTACACTTCTCCCTTGTTTTCTAGCTTTACACATGGATTTGCTCAGCTTGGAGAGCAGACTCCATCAATTTTGTGGCATAGCTAGGTTTTCTAAAGATACTTTGTGCTTTTCTTTATTCTTGACTTTTCTCCAAAACCCGTATTAGTAAAATAATGGTTATGAATTCATTAACCGTTGGATCTCCTTACAATTTTAAGGGTATACTTCTAACCAACATATCTAACTTTTGACCGTTGAGATTTTTGAAATAATATCTAAAGCTTTCTCTGTGACCAAAGGAGTCAAGGTGAAGTTTTCTTCAACAAAAATCTCCTTAAGCCATCATTGCTTGGCTTTCCAAATAGTTCAATTACATGTTACTTAGCTTTTAGCCATACAAGTGTCCTAAATCTTGATTGTTCTCAAGCTTTCTTCATTCTTCCTTGATGTGCACGGCCAATCTTTGATTTTTGAGGTAAAGATGTTCCAATTTAACTTGTTCACGTGGAATGACACTAGTTTAAGGAATTTTATGCTTTGTTCTATTTAACATATATTCTTTCATTGAATAAAATTATTTCTATAATCCATAAAAGCCTAATTCTTCCTTAAGAGTAAAATTCTAAAATTATTTAGAAACTAGCTTAAGTTTTAGTAGCATTTTTAGGATGTCATTTAACTTTCTTCCCATGGCTTTATCTAAATTCTTATTGGTCTATTTTGCCTTGAATTATTAAAATTACTAACTAACTTATTTAGAACACTTATTCCTCCCATAATTAAGAGAAAATTCTATAGATTATGCCCACATTTTTCTTATAATTTTTCTGATACCCGAGGTAGTCTAGATTAATCTCTTTTCGACCCACTACCACAGCATACCCTTTCAAAGTCGGTCCTTTTACCAAAACAAAGTCGGTTGTACGACCGACTTTGTATCAGACGTAGTAGAAAAGTCAGGCCAAACAACGTCGGTTGTAAAGAGCCCGTCTTTGAAAGTGTGGTTTTTTTTTTTTGCATAATGAGTTTTCAAAGACGGTTATAGAGATAACCGACTTAGAAAGTATCAATTCAAAGTCGGTCCTTTTGTGGAACTGACTTTGAAAGATGTGTGATCATCAATGATTCTAAGTCGGTTCACTGCAAAAACCGACTTAGAAAAATTAGACTACTAAGTCGGTCCTTGCAACAACCGACTTGGAAAGACTTCGAAGCTTGTCTTTTATGAAGTCGGGTCTGCTCAACAACTGACTTAGAAAAAAGAAGATATTAAGTCGGTGCAGCGAACAACCGACTTAGAATGTAAAATTCAATGTGAATTTCCTGGCTTTGTTTTTGTGGATCCCAAGATTATGAATCTTTGAAACTGATTATTGGACTGCATTTTTTTAAAAATAAATTTGATTTGAAATACATTGACTTTTATATATATATTATACAACATTGTAATTTACAAGTCTTTTTCAAAATATGACAAGTACTTTTACATCATTTGAACTTAAGTCAACACATGCACAACACTGCATGCATACAGTAAATTTATATGGAAATTGTTAAACATCAATTACAAATTAACTATACAATCAACATAAGAGTCACCCTCTTGCACCATACTGCACACTGGCGTCCGCATGCCCCTTCCACTCATTTAAGCAATCACCTGAAATGAATTGAAGACATTCAAGCTACTGTGAAAGCTATCTATTATTCCATGAATAGTTACTGGTGAGTAGGTGACAAACCTGTTGAACTGATTTGTGATAATCTTTTGGATTGTCAAACTCAGTAAGTCAAACTTATTAGCTGTAGACAAGAATACAGACATGCATTCAGCAAAAGAATTAATGCAGAGTTACTTAATGTCTTTAATGGCAATATCATTAGTTAATGTTTACTGTTTCCCTATTTAATTAGGATAACAGTCTATTAGTACAAATGGTTGGTTCTTTGTCTTAACTTCAACACCAATATAAGAGTATATGACTCGGTCTTTTTTTTCTATTTCTTTTCCTCCATTACATAAATCCCAATAATTTCAACAAATCACAACGTACAACATCCAAAATAATTAGACCAGAAAACTCTATCCTTGTATCTCCTGATTCTAAGAGAAGCTTGTATTTAACTTATTTTTCCTTCCAATATCATCTAATAGGGCCAAGACAGGTACGGTTGACCTCCTCTGCATTTCACTTCACCTCAAATCTTTCTATTTGGTGTGGTTTTTCTAAATGAAACAATATCAACAGCTTCCAATTCAATGTATACAGTATGCACCACAAGTATTATAAATTAAAACAATTTATCTATTATAGGGTTTTGTGAAGTCAGGCTACTTGTCCAAATTGTTCTTGTAGTTGAAAATGCATCTATATATCAAGTGGGTACTGTTGACATAGTGCAATTCTTATTTGTGCTCCATAGAAATGAAATTTTAAGTCACATAACCATCTTTTGCTAAACAAATTAAAGTAAGATTTCTGCTACCAAAAACAAGGTTATGTAAAATTTTCACTAAAAGCATAGACATGCATGAAAATACACAAAATAACTACAATCAGTGATGTACTTAATGCAGGAATTTTGATTCCTAAAAAGATGACCATAATGTAATTATAAAGCATATACTTAATTGGTCATCTGTTGTTGCACACTATGTGACCAACCTTGCTGTAGTATCTTCTTTTCTCTGCGCAATGGCAACATAAATACATGACAACAACCATTTTACCATTCATCTCATCAAGCTACAAGTATCAAAAGATTTTGTATATGAGCAATAAAGTTCGTTGTCAGTTATTTAACGATAGTCCCTAACATTTTTTAATACTTACAGCCTGACTTCCTCTCTCAGCAATTGAAAATGCAACAAATCCATATCCCCTACTAATTCCCTTTTGATCTCGCATAACCTGCATAATAGGAAAAAAATAAACACATTTTAGTACTGGATGTATATTTGACAATTGAAGATATGAACAAAACAAAGAACCATACTCACACCTTGCATGAGGCTCTTTTCACCCTTTCACGCAAGTCTGCTGGCTCGGTGTTCTTTGACTTATCTTGCTCCAAAAGCTGATTCTTAGAATAATCTCTTCTTTCATTTGAACTTTCTTGTTGTTTTGTTGGAGGTGGTTTAATCTGAGGTCTCTTATCCTGTTTTAAGACAAGTTCCATGTGAACTCCATTTGTACAAGAGTTTTCAATAATATTTTGATGATACTGTAAAATCACAACACTTACTATACCTGAGCCAATCCACCTTCAAAGGCAGTTATGATTTTCTTCACATTACTGGGAATTCTCCCCAGTGAGGTCCTCTTCTCAGATTACTGAATACTACGTTGCTCTAGTTTAGGTTGTATCGGACTACTTGTCAGGGCTTCCTTTTTTCTGAGCCAAACAAAATTGCAAAGGTATATGATCCAATATCCCGCTGAGAATGTTTCTCAGATGGTGATCGATTGAGATTTGGTGACTGATAGGAAGGTTCCTTACCCTTTTGTTGTGATCTAGTGAGAGTAACTGCTTGTGACACAGGTTTTGTGGATGAGGACTCCCTATATTGATCTGCAATGTTCTTAAACATGTAAAATGACCATTAAACAAACAGTACATTTTCCACTTTCTCCTTATTGGGACAAGAAGAGCCCACGCAACAAATTAATTAATCCTTACCTGGGTTTATCTGTTTTTGTTGGTCAAGCTGAGCCCCAACTACATTTCTAGTATCAGATTGTTTGCCATCTCCGGAACCAGTAGGATCTTGCAATCGTGCTTCTTGTTGAGGTTGTTTCTTTGGTGATTCTTGAGAACATGGAGCACTTAAAACATGAGGAAAAAGCCTTTGAGGGAATGTTGGACCGCAGTCATAACTATAAGTTTTTGTGTCTTTTACTCAATAACTCCTGTTATTATTGTAATTATGCTTTAAGCTTTCATTTCTTCTTTAATCAGATAAGTAAGATCAAACCTGAGACCTCATCATTTCTGCAGAAGGGTAATGCAGGTTTGCCAGTTATGGTTCTACTATCACTTTCTTCACCTCTTCTACCGCTACTAAGAAACTCATCATGTTTTTTCTTTAATGCAGATTTTCTCTAAAAAAGTTATAAGATTTGAGAAGTTAATGTGGAAGCACTAATAACCACAACATCAAATGATGTCTCTATAAGCTAATAGCATTCAAAGACTACTATCTGTATATATCAACCTCTGGCTATTCTAATTGTGTACCTTTCAATTTTATTTTTTTACCATTAGCTAGGTACAAAGGCAATAAAAAGTGTTCAGGCATTTCATCTCAAACGTTGAACAAAGATGATAAGCATCAGTGCATTACAAACGGAAGAAGGAACAGAAATCAGTACCAATGAACGAATTCTATCGCGCTCTTCATCCCTAAGGATGAATTGCAACTTCAAACGCAGATGGCCACCCCCAATGGGAAAGTTGTCTTCCAAAACACCTTTCTCCAATATCAACATTATTTGAACACCTGCCATTTGTTTATTACTGTTAGACAAACTTACTCTGGGTCTGATTTTGAAAAGGCCAATTAAAATAGGATGTGTATTGAAAAACAAAGGTGTATGTGATATTTCATTCCCCTCAGCATCCTGAATTTTGAAGATCAAATCATCGCGGAGGCTAGTTAAGGGGCTGAATAATACAACAGAACAAACAGATTATAACCTAGAAATTTTTATGACCACCCACATCACATTAATTATGTACACTTGTGAGTTAATCTTACAAGGATTAGTTTCCCTGGTCATTCACTTGGTACTCTATTTTCCCCAAGGAAGCTGCATGCATTCACCACTAAACTTAGTTTATAATTGGGCATTATTAGGAATGTGCTGAAGGGTAGAGATAAGGCTACAAATTCAAAAACAAGATCTATTGCATACCCCTTATGGATGTTGATGAAGTTAATGGAAGATCCATGAATTCCAGTAAGTTTAGGTTACCCACCATGAGGTAGCGAACTTCCTTTTCATACAGCTCACTCAGCCTGTGTGTGTTGAAAAACTGGAAGTCGTGCCTGAAGGAAACAGAATTAAAAACTCAGTTACAGAAGAACTCAATTCAAAAAAAAGGAAGAAAAAATAAGGTTTGTATGAGAAGCTTACAATTGAGGCATCCTAGGAATTCGCGGCTCTTTTGGTTTAGTAGGACCACCTTGGCGCATTGTTTGCTTCAAGTATTCAGACTCT
>PYAF01004515.1:143609-155055 GCA_007407185.1 Glycine tomentella | reverse complement strand
ACTCAGCCAAAGCCTTTTCTGGTCCCGGTTCCTCGATTCCAAAAACTCCCTTTGGAATCTCGATCTCGCCGTAAGTCGACTTTTCTCGAGAGTCAAGCTAAGTCACCAGCTTATCTTGACGCTCTGGACACTTTCTCAGTTGGGCCTAAGGTGTTTAGATGAGAGATGGGTAAGATATGAAGCTCTCAAAGCGCGTCAATGGAGGTTTCTCTCTCTTCCCTTTCTTTTTTTCTCTTCTCTCTCTCTCAGCCCAAAGGGCCTTTTATAAAAGCATTTTCGCCGATCCCACACGGCTCGCGCTAGGTCCCGCGCGGATCGCGCCAGACCTTCGGGCAGTCCACGCTAATAGCGCCACGCCCGCGCGAGTAGCACCGGACTTTCTGCCATTCCACGCCTGGAGCGCAAGTCCCACGCTGAGAGCGTGAAATGCTAGAGAAGATTGGCCTATTTCAGGCCTCTGGCGCGGATAGCGCCACACGCCGCGCTGATCGCGCCACAGGGCAGAAACTGCCTATATCCCTCTTTTATAGCTTCTAAGCCAAATTAGGACCAAATCTCAGGCTTAAACACATGGTTAAAATTCAAGGTACTACATTACACCCCCCCTTTTAAGAATTTTGTCCGCGAAATTAAGATCATACCTGATACATAACTCGGGATACAACTGTAATAGCTCCTGCTCTCTCTCCCAAGTCGCTTCCTCAGGTGATCTGCCATCCCACTGAACTTTGATAATAGGAATGGTCTTACTCCTGATTTTCTTATCTGTGCGGTCCAAAACCCTCACTGGTCAGGTAGGGCAAGTCAGATTCTCTCTAATCTGTACCATGTCAGGCTCCACCACGTGTGAAGGATCTGATACATACCTTCTAAGCTGTGACACGTAGAATACATCATGTAATCCTGACAACTGGGGAGGTAAAGCTAGCCTATAAGCCACTAGTCCGACCTTCTGAAGTATCTGGTAAGGACCAATGAATCTAGGGCTAAGCTTCCTCACACCCAATGCCCATCCAACACCAGTCACTGGGGACAGTCTCAGAAACACATGGTCGCCCTCCTCAAACTGTAGCGGCCTGTGTTTATGATCATAGAAGCTCTTTTGTCGACTCTGAGCCCTCAACAGCTTATCTCTGATCAATCTAATCTGCTCAGAAGTCTCCTGAACCATGTCAGGTCCTAACAGCTGCCTCTCACCTATCTCTGTCCAATAAACAGGAGTCCTGCATCTCCGGCCATACAAGGCCTCATAAGGAGCCATGCCTAAGCTCGCATGAAAACTGTTATTATATGAGAACTCCACAAGAGGTAGATAACGATCCCATCTAGTGCCCTGCTCCAGAGCACAGGCTCTCAACATATCCTCTAATGTCTGGATGGTCCTCTCAGTCTGACCATCGGTTTGAGGATGATACGTCGTACTGAGCCTCAACTGGGTCCCGAAGGCCTCCTGAAGCGCACCCCAAAACCTGGAAGTGAACTTAGGATCTCTGTCACTGACAATGCTCTCAGGAACCCCATGCAGTCTAACAATCTCCCTGACATACAGCTGAGCCAGCTTCTCTGCAGTGTAGTCAGTCCTCACAGGTAAGAAATGAGCAGACTTAGTCAGTCTATCAACAATCACCCAGATGGAATCACATCCAGTCTGAGTCCTCGGCAGCCCAACTACAAAATCCATGGAAATGCTGTCCCATTTCCACTCAGGGATCTGTAGTGGCTGAAGCAAACCTGACGGTCTCTGATGCTCAATCTTGACCTTCTGACATACTAAACATCTGGTCACATACTCAGCTATGTCTCTCTTCATCCCAGGCCACCAAAATTTCCTCCTGAGATCCTGATACATCTTGGTAGCACCCGGATGAATACTGAATTGGTCCTTATGAGCCTCAGTCAAGACTGCATCTACCATCTCGCCCTTAGGCACCACAATCCGATCCTGATATCTCATCAAATCATCAGGCTCCCAGTGAAACTCTTGTCAGCCCATCATATCTATAATCGAATCATCCTGTCTCTGAGCCTCTCTGATCCTCTGTATCAGCTCATTATCAACCTTAGTCCGACTCAACTCAAGACCACTGGTACCCTCAGTCACCGTTAAATGCATATCTCTGAACTGTTCAATCAGCTCACAGTCAGAGATCATCATGCAAGCAACAGACAAGTGCTTCCTGCTCAAGGCGTCAGCTACAATATTTGCCTTGCCTGGATGGTATCTCAACTCAAAATCATAATCCTTGAGAAACTCTGTCCACCGTCTCTGCCTCATGTTCAGCTCTTTCTGATTAAATAAATACTTGAGGCTCTAGTGGTCACTGAACACCACCAACTGGGCACCATATAGGTAATGTCTCCATACCTTTAGAGCAAATACAATTGCTGCCAGCTCTAAGTCATGGGTAGGATAATTCTCCTCATGTGGCTTCAACTGTCTGGAAGCATAAGCCACTACCCGCTTATCCTGCATCAACACACAACCAAGACCCCGCTTGGAAGCGTCACAATACACCTCAAAACATCCCTCAGGATCAGGAAGAATTAATACTGGTGCTGTGGTCAACTTCTCTTTCAATCTCAGAAAACACTCCTCACATTCATGAGTCCATACAAATGGATTACCCTTTCTGGTAAGGCGAGTTAAGGGTAATACCATCTGTGAAAACCCTTGAATGAATCTACTTTAGTATCCTGCAAAACCAAGGAAACTACGAACCTCTGAAACACTCTTGGGTCTCTCCCAAGACATCACAGCATCCACTTTACTAGGATCTACTGATACACCCTCTGCAGAGATCACATGGCCCAGAAATTTCACCTCTGAAAGCCAAAACTCACACTTAGAGAACTTAGCATATAGCTGATGATCTCTCAGAATCTGTAACACAAGCCTCAGGTGCTCAGCATGCTCTTCCTGACTCCTGGAATAGATCAGTATGTCATCTATAAACACCACTACAAATTGATCCAGGTATGGTCTGAAAACTCTGTTCATGTAATCCATGAACACTGCTGGTGCATTAGTCAGACCAAAAGGAATGACCTGGAACTCATAATGTCCATACCTCGACCTGAAAGCTGTCTTCGGAACATCTCCGGGCTTAATCTGAATCTGATGGTATCCGGATCTCAGGTCTATCTTGGAGAACACACAGGCTCCCCTCAACTGATCTAACAAGTCATCAATACGAGGCAGAGGATACTTATTCTTAATAGTAACCTTATTCAACTTCCTGTAATCCACACATAACCTCATACTCCCGTCCTTCTTTTTCACAAAGAGGACTGGTGCTCCCCACGGAGATACACTAGGTCGGATGAACTCTTTGGACAACAAGTCCTCAATCTGTGCCTTCAACTCCTTTAACTCTAAAGGAGACATGCGGTAAGGAGCTATGGATATGGGTCCCACACCTGGAACCAAATCAATGGAGAACTTTATTCCCCTATCTGGTGGAAGCTGTGTAATCTCCTCTAGAAATACATCAACAAACTCGCTCACCACCGAGATCTCTGATATATCCATTCTCTGTCTCTCCACCGCTGTACTCAATAACAGATACCCCTGAGCTCCTCCTCTCAGCTCTTTACGAGCTTGTAACACTGAAAGGAATGCTACTGAACTCGGGCTAGTATCATTTGAAGGCACAACTACTCTCTTATGACAACAATCTAGCATAACACCATATCTGGTCAGCCAATCCATGCCCAGAATAATCTCAAGAGTTGGCATAGACAAACAATACAGATCCACCCTATACTCTCTGCCATCATACCAGAAATGCACATCTCTGCAACATCTCTCCACCCTACACTACTCTCTAGAGGCTGTGGTCACCTCCATGAAAGAAGGAAGTCTGGACATAGGCAAGTCCAGTCCTACGACAGTGTGGTCACTGATGAACGAGTGGGTGGCTCCGGAATCAAACAGAACTCTCACATCACACATACCAATAACAACTGTACCTCTAATCAAATCTGGAGCTCTGGCTGCCTCCCTCGCATCAACGGTGTATATCCGGCCTGTGGTAGGTGCTGCTGAGATTACAGGAGTAGCTACGGCCCGGTCTCTGATTTGAGGACAAAGTCGAGAAATGTGGCCAGGTTTACCACATCTGAAACATACCAAAACACCAGAAGGGCACTTGCCCCAGTGGAACCTGCCACACGTAGCACATCGGGAAGGTGTGCCTGATCTAGGTGGTCTATCTCTCTGAGTCTTCTTAAACTTATCTGAAGAAGAAACTTGCAGGTCTCTGCCCTTGCCCTTCCCGGCTGGGCCTGCACCACCAGATCTCCCCTCCTCAGGTCTGCTAGAAGGAGTAGAGCGACTGTCACTCCGTCTCCTGATCATATCCTCTACCTGCCGGCACTGTCTGACCAGACTCCCCAGATCTCGGGATCCACTGCCAGCTATCCTCTCCTCGATGTCCTCTCTAAGTCCCCTCTGGAACTTAGCTGCAAAAATCTCATTATCAGGTAACTCTCTCCTGAAATGAGCATATTTGGCTAATTCATTGAATTTAGCCAAATACTGGTCAACGGACATCTGCCCCTGGACAAGGGTCTCAAACTCCGCCTGCTTCTGCTCTCTGGCGTCCCGTGGGAAATATCTGTCCAGGAACTGAGCCTCAAAAGTCTGCCAGGTGATAGCCTCCCCCTGGCCTCTCATCAGCTCTGCTGTGGTAACCCAACACTCATGGGCATCACCATGAAGCATATAAGTGTCATAGAGAAGTCGGTGATGATCTGAACACTCCATCACTGTAAATATCTTCTCTAAGGCCTGTAACCATCTGGCCGCCACTACTGGATCGTACTCTCCTTGAAAAGCTGGAGGGTCATGCTTACGAAAAGCTGTAAGCATCCTTCCTCTAGCCACAGACTCCTCCTTCAAATGTGACTGGGAGGGTCCACCTCTGGGATGGCTGTACCCCTCAGCATGCTGACTAGCTCCTCCTATCTGGCTACTATCCTCGCCCTCAGGAATAGGGTGTGGAGAAGGTACTCTGTCCTCTCTGCGCCGAGTTCTCAACTCAGCCATCAGCTCCTCATTGGCCTTCATTAAGGCCTCATTAGCCTGCCTGCTTGCAGCTATCTCCTGCTGCATAGCGGTCAAGGCGGCTATCACTGGGTCAGGGCACTCATCTGCACCTGCCTCACCACCCAGGTTCCGGGTCCTCACCATGATACTGCACATATCACATACAAAGGGTGAGTTGATCAAGCTCACTCTCAACAGTTACACATGCAATTACCATAATGAACACCCTAGCACACACATACAACACACACTTCACCATATGTACAGTGCTCCCCTGTCAAACTGCTCTGATACCATAATGTAACGCCCCAATTCTCTAATCAGGGTCATTACCAAACATAAACCACAACAGCATACAAATAATCAGAGATTAAGCAATTTGGAAGCATAACTATGAGTGACATCTTCAAAAGGTCACTAATATCAACATTGTACACTATAATATGGTGAATATACATAAAAGTTTCTCTGTACAGTACAAAACTATACAAATATCCCATCAGGGTACATCAAAATCCATAATCAAAACAAAATACAAAACATCTGAGCCACATGCTCATGTCCTCTAGCCTAAGGTGTCCATCAGCAGCTAATCCTGCATAGGCTTCTTGCCTTGGGATCTATCTGCTACTCCAGAGGAATCACCTGCATCATAAATCCCACAAACGGGGTGAGATATAATATCTCAGTAAACTCAGGGCCCTTGAAGGTATTTCCTTCCCCTGGTTCACTGACAGCAGATACACAGAACAAGTATATCACAATCATCAAGGTCAACACATATGCAATCAATGTACAACCATCTATCAATATCCATGTGATTCCGATGGTTATCGCCATCTATCACCTATCATCATGCGGAGGCTTCATCTAGATATATAGGTCACATCTCCACCCACGGAGGATCATCTATATACTAGGAACATCTCATGGCAGGACATCACTATATCTATTAGAGGCACCTTCGAAATATATAGGTACAACCACGTCTGGAGGACTCCTATATACCGGGCCGACCTCTATCATGAGGCTACATCTGCAAGAATAGGAACATCTCCAGCAGAGGCTACCTCTATACTGCAGGAACATCTCATATCTTGTCTCAATACAATTCGCCTGAGGAGACTACATCTGTAAGTATAGGAACATCTCACTCTGGAGGCTACCTCTATATCACAGGAAACATCTCATGTCAGGCCTATCTCAATCACATGTCATCTATCCTATTACTATAGGATTCCACAATCAATCATGCATATCTCAAGCTAAACAAATCATAGCTATGCACCATAATCACCCATCTCTGGGTCAAGATCAAATGGCAAGTATCACAGATCAATTCACAACCAATACCCTCTCATAGGGCACAAACATCACTCATCAGTCAATCAGACCAATAAACAATCACCAAACATAGGCGTAACAACACAACAGAACCATCACTCCCTCAGGAGTATGGTGGAACACAGCAAAGGATATACAAGCGAGAACCAAGAGCTTACCTGCTCTAGACAAGTCACCAGCTCTCCCGGTCCCGTGGTCAACACCACCTGAGTTATCAGGCTCACGTCCTACATAAGAACAAAGATACACCACATCAAATACGGTTCTAACCCGTTCAAACGAAAGGGAACTCTAATCCTTTCCATAAACACAACCCAATCACTTTACAATAGATCATCTGATCCTCACCGGGATCCCTCTCAGCCTATACAAGGCTATAGAGCCTCCACCAAGACTCTGATCAAGCTATGGTCAAGCATATTCCTGCTTAAAACCAACCTCTCATAATCATCAGTTTCAACTGATAAACATCATCTATATCATCTCATGAGCAACTTTGTCAACTGCTGTAAGGTCCAGACTAATCAATTAGTCAACCTTTTATCTCTGCTCACACTGACTCAGAGCCAAAATCAAACTTCATCAGTAATGATGATTCAAGGCTCTAACTTCATCAGAGTAACTCTCTGAACCTAAAACTCTACAGAGGTCAAGCCTAATAACGGCTCTAACACCTCCAAATCATCTCTCAAAGATCCTCAAAACAACCCCATAGACCCAAACACAGAACCAACAGCTAAGGCTCGAGTTTCTTACCTCTGTGTAGCTCAGACACATTAGGGAACCACTTTCCCTAAGATAGATCACTCAGCCAAAGCCTTCTCTAGTCCCGGTTCCTCAATTCCAAAAACTCCCTTTGGAATCTCGATCTCGCTGTAAGTCGACTTTTCTCGAGAATCAAGCTAAGTCACCAGCTTATCTTGACGCTCTGGACACTTTCTCAGTTGGGTCTAAGGTGTTTAGATGAGAGATGGGTAAGATATGAAGCTCTCAAAGCGCGTCAATGGAGGTTTCTCTCTCTTCCCTTTCTTTTTTTCTCTTCTCTCTCTCTCAGCCCAAAGGGCCTTTTATAAAAGCATTTCCGCCGGTCCCTCGCGGCTCGAGCCAGGTCCCGCGCGGATCGCGCCAGACCCTCGGGCAGTCCACGCTAATGGCGCCACGCCCGCGCGAGTAGCGCCGGACTTTCTGCCATTCCACGCCTGGAGCGCAAGTCCCACGCTGAGAGCATGAAATGCCAGAGAAGATTGGCCTATTTCAGGCCTCTGGCGTGGATAGCGCCACACGCCGCGCTGATCGCACCACAGGGCAGAAACTTCCTATATCCCTCTTTTATAGCTTCTAAGCCAAATTAGGACCAAATCTCAGGCTTAAACACATGGTTAAAATTCAAGGTATTACAATTTGACCTTTGTTTTTAACAAAACTGCTTTGTTAATGAATTTAATCGATTACTTAAGGGTTGTAATTGATTACATAGTTAATAATGTTTTTAAGCCTTGCTGTGATAGTCGATTACCACACATTGTAATCGATTACTTAGGCTATTTGGGAAAAATCACTTTCCGATTTTAATCGATTACCAAAGATTGTAATCGATTACACGTTCACTTTGAAAATATATGTTTTCTGCTTTAATCGATTACCAAATATTTTAATCGATTACATAGTGCATTTTGTAAATCATGAGACTTCTGTTTTAATCGATTACTGCTTGGGATAATCAATTAATTTGCTCGTTGGAAAACCCAGAAACATTCTTGAACGGTTTAATCGATTACATACTTATTTTAATCGATTACATAAGAATAATAATCGATTATCAGACACGTTTAATCGATTACAATTAGTTACAAATTCTGTTATAAATAAGAGTGAAGACTTAGCTTGTTTCACAACTTGACCATTCATATTTCTGAGTATACACAAGCCTTCTAAGCAATTCTTAAGTGATTTTCTCAGTGTTTTTACTTCTTGCTTCATTCAAAACATCGATGGGTCTTTGAATGATTCTTAAGCAAGATTCTTTTCAAGATTAAGGAAGAGCATGTTCTGAGTTTGATTTCTTCTCAACCTAATTTTGTATTTCTTTTGCATTTCATTCATTGGATCATCATGTTTTCTCTCTCCTTAATCTCTGTGTGTAATTATGGTTTTGAATTTCTGTGTAACATTGCTATTGTAAAGTGGGTTCTTGCTTGTATCTAGAGAAGGGTTCTCTAGTGTAAAGAACAGAGTAGTGTTCTCTGGTTCTTTGTCTCTTAGAATCTAATAGTGTTTTAGATTTCTATTTTTTATCTAGGTTTGATAAAGGGAGATGTTGTAATTGCATGTAAGAACAGAAATTTTATAATAGTGGAACAATAATCTAGTGTTGATTAGAAGAAACTGGATGTAGCTTCAAGTTGTGAAGTGAACCAGTATAAATTGCTTGTGTCTTTGATTCTATTTCTTTATCTCTCATCCTATTCATTGATCTTTGATTCTTTGATTCATATTCATTGTTCAACAAGTTCAGTTTTGATGTATTGATTTCTTGGGCTGAGACATTTGATTGAGTAAATTGATTTCTTGGTTTTGAAAGTGATAAAGATCCTGAAACTCTAATTTGTGTAAGTTTTAAAATACCAAGGTTTTAACCAATTCACCCCCTCTTGGTTATTGTGAGTATTCCTATTATTTTCAACAACAACTTTACTAGAGCTACAAGTCAAAGGAACTTGTTCTCTCACTTCTTAAATTGCCACTTTACGTGATGTTTCACTCCTACTAACTTCACCATCTTCAATAAACCTAGCATTTCCAATTTCTATAATCATTGTGGTATGATTAGGACAATAAAATCTATACCCTTTTGACTTTTCTGGATAACCAATGAAATAATCACTCATTGTTCTTGCATCCAATTTCTTTTCTTGTGGGTTGTAGTATCTAACTTCTATCTAGCAACCCCAAACATGCAAGTGCCTTAAGCTAGGTTTCCTTCCTGTCCACAGTTTAAAAGGAGTCTATGGAACTGCTTTACTAGGAACTCTATTTAATACATACATGAAAGTCTTTAGAGCATAAGTCCACAATGAAATGGGTAAAGAAGAATTACTTAACATACTTCTAACCATGTCCAACAAGGTTCTATTACACATTTCTGACACACCATTCTGTTGTGGTGTACTTGGCATTGTGTATTGAGCACAAATACCACGTTTTTCTAGGAATTTAGCAAATGGGCCCGGACGTTGTCCTCTTTAATCATACCTCCCATAATATTCATCACCCCTATCAGACCTGATAATTTTCACCTTTCTGTCTAATTGTCTTTCAAGTTCATTAATGTAAATCTCTAAAGCATTTATAGCTTGAGATTTATTATGTAGCAAATAGACATAACCATAACGTGAATAATCATCCATGAAGGTGATAAAATATTTCTCTTTATTGAAAAAGTTAACATCAAAAGGACCACAAACATCAGTGTATATAATTTCAAGAAGCTGAGTGCTTCTTATGGCTCCTTTCTTTGTGTGCTTTGTTTGTTTGCCATTGATACAATTCATACAAACATTCAAATAAAATCTAAATCCGGAAGGATTTCATTCTTTACTAATCTTTCAATTCTTTTTTTGGAAATGTGTCCCAAACGTTTATTGTAACGCCTAAATTTCCTTTGCTTATTATTTATTATTCTTAATTTATGCTTTATTATTTTTATGAGTAAAATTTTTCTGTTAAATAATTCGTTTACGTAAAATTAATATTCTAAGCGAGCGATTTAACCTACTACGTTTGTGAGTTCATTATAACATACAGTCCAAATATAGATTAATATAATAGTCCATGTACAGTCCAAAATACATTGTCCCAAAATAATATACAAACAGTCAAAGACAAAATACAGATCAACATAAAATCATAATCACAACACACAGTTCATCCAGCTCCTTCATCACGCCTTCTTCAACGGCATCCACAGTTTACTGTTCCTCTGCTCGCCCAAGTAAATTGGGGTCATCACAGGTGTCAACCACAGACACAAATAGGGTAAGTTCAAGATAAACAGAGTTTAAATATCAGAATAATTTCATCAATAACCAACATAACAATTATTATAAGAATTGCATGAAAATGCATGATGCATAATTTATCAACTATTCAACACATGGCCATAGTCAAGATAGCCCCCTCCCAGTGGCACAGATTGGATCGACCAGTCAGGGTAGGTCAGTGTTGCAAAAGGACTCACACCCACACAACATGTGATCATCATGGGTAGGTGATCTCCCTACTGTGGCTACCCCCTAGCTTAGACACCTTTTGTCTAAACGCTAGTCTCAATCCTCAACTATCTAACACCTCCTCTTGAGGTCAACATCGCGGCTTAACCCCCGCAGGGCAACACGGCTTAACCCCCGCAGGGCATATGCATATGAATGCATGAATAATCATTCTCATATATCATCATCCATATTACTCTTTCGTTAGTATCTCTATAAACCAAAGGTCATCATATTCAAAGGCACATCGATAATGATTATTCCATACGCACAACTTCGTTTCATTCATCACATACAATTTTATAAATCATACACCAACCACACGGTTCTCAAGTCTTAAGCAAAAACATTTCATTAGTCACTTAATAATCAATCTTAGTTGCATAAACACTTGAAAGAACGATGTAAAACTTTATTCCTCACACCGTACAAATCATTCAAATATTTGTATTCATTCAAGAGTTCACAATCATTCTAGCCATATATTTCTTAGAACAAATAATAATAAAACAAAGCTTAATCATTTATTAAAAAAAATCAACATAATAAACATAATACATATGATTACAACATATAAAATTTAATACGTATACTTAGGAATTTATAGAATATTAAATAAAAACATAAACTTTAGTGAAACATTTGCTATATAATACTATCTTTCAAATGGTTTATTTATTCTTTCAAATGGTTCATAATACTCAAAAGTTTAAACCTCTTAATCATTCCCTTACCAAGTTAAATTAAATTTATTCTTTCAATCCATTCTTTATTATTCCAAAACCAA
>PYAF01004515.1:128838-143509 GCA_007407185.1 Glycine tomentella | reverse complement strand
TACTCAAAAGTTTAAACCTCTTAATCATTCCCTTACCAAGTTAAATTAAATTTATTCTTTCAATCCATTCTTTATTATTCCAAAACCAAATCAATTATTTTCCAAAAATAGCTATACTACTTATGATTTTAAATTACTTAACTTCCATCTAGATTTAAGTTATTTAGTCACTTATAATCTTAGAATCAAATCACTTAACAACATGTCCATCAATTCATCACACATAGTAAATAGGGCTTAAATTTCTTTTAGAGTAATTAGAAATCTTAGCAAAATTCATATTTAAACTTTGCTTATCAAGAAACTTCCCATACCTTTCTTGCCTTTAGAATTGGACAGCCTTTACTTCTTTTTGCTTTGAATCCCATGTGAGATTGCTAAAGATAGTGGTCTTGGTTTTCTTTTTTAGGTAAAAGGAATAATTTGAAAGTGATAGCAAGGTCCAAATAAGAAAGATGCAAAAGGTTAATGCACGACTACTTCTTGATTTTGGTTTGAAAATGTTTTAATTTTGCTTTGAAAGGGACAAGACTATAAGCCTAAAGTGGTTTGCACGTTCCTTGCTTGTTTTCTTCAGCCAATTTACGGTCCCACCCCCTTTATATATGAAGTTTACCTTTTGCTTTGTTAAAAATCTACAAATATCTCACTAAGTCATTAATGCTTACTTTACATGTGCTTTTCTTTTATTGGCCAATGAATGGTTTGCTTCCAAGTGTACATGTTCTTGATTTTTCCACTATCTTCTTGCTCCTTAATTCCTCTTCACGTGCCATTTTAATTTAGGTAGACAATTCATTTGGCTTTTGCTTCCTACGATGGTGCTTGGAGTCTTAATAAACTTTTACATTTTGAAAAAGTCTTAAAGCATTTATTACTCTTTTATATGAACCAATTAGATTTAACTTAGACTTTTCAACCCTCCATGTGATCATGATTGATTTTTCTAAGGTATTTCTCCCTTGGTCTTTATATTGCACGGCCAAATTTCACTTTTAGAACCAAATCAACACTTTTTCTCTTGTTGTACATGTAGTAACAATATTCTATTTTCCTATTGGTCCAAGTTGTTTTTAATTAGTAAAATTACTAAACTAACTTATTAAAGAAGTTGATTTATCTCATAATTAAGAGAAAATCCTATAGAGTGTATTTATCATTTCCTGTGGTTTTCAGATACCTGAGTTAGTCTGTATTGAGCTCTTTTCAAAATTTCTATTAAAATTCCTAGAAATTCTAATTCATAGTTTCTGGTCATCTGCTTTGTTGATAATTTGTTCTCTATGGGTATATAATCCTCTCCTCAGGTTCCTACAGGATTCCCAAAATTATCTGGCCATTTTTAGGGTAAAGGGTATTTTGGTCATCTTCAAAATATCTAGGGGCATTTTCGTCATTTTTCCTTAAACAATTTTTTTGTAAAATAAAAGTAAATATTGATAATTTAATGAGAAAATCTAACAAATATATATTAAAAATGAGGGTGTTACATTTATGCCACAAGTAAGCGGAACATTTATTAATTAAGGTACGTTTAGTAACAACAGTATGATACAGAGTCATAAGTCTTTCAACATAAAGATTATCAAGATATAATTTATATAATTCATCACATAAAGTACCATTGCCAATCAAATGATTGTACTTGTACGAACTGAAACTACCACTACCAAATTTAAAAGAGTATCTAGTTTTATCAAGTTTGGAAATAGAAACTAAAGCGCATCTGGCAGTACAAAAAGACCATCCATATTTCAACCTTAGACTGATCGTGACTTTGGTTACTCAGTTCCCCACGTGGCCACGCGGCATTCCTAGATATACTAGGTACATAAAGAGTTTCACATAAGTCTAAACGATGTCTATTGTCAAGGGTCAAACGGTAAATCCCAATAGCTTCCACTCGAACTTTCACTCTATTATCCATAAGGACAAACTTTTCATTTGGCCTTGTGGTTTGGGTCGCAAGGAATCCTTGCAAAATATTAGAAACATGAGTTGTACATCCAAAATCAATCCACCAAGTATTATACGGAACTTCAGCAAGGTTTGATTCATAACATATATAAGCACAAGGCTTACCTTTCTTTTCAAACCTAGCCTTACGTTTCGAACAATCCTTTTGGAAGTGTCCAACCTTACCATAGAAATGACATCTGTTTCCATTATGTTCATTCTTGCGGATTTGAGAAGAGGAGGCCTGATTGATCTTTAATGGTTCTCTTCCCTTCTTTTCATGCTTCTTACCATTTTTCTTTTCATCTCCTTGATGTTTGACATAATTGGTGGAATGAATTCCCTAGTTCTTAATTTTGGTTTCCTCTTGAACTAATATATTGTGCAATTCATGCACATTCTATTTGTCTTTCATGGTATTATAGTTCATTTGAAAAGGACCATACTCAGACAATAATGAGTTCAATATGAGTTGCACCAGGAAATTTTCATCCACATCCATTCCTAAGACTTTAGTCTTACTGCAATATTTGTCATTTCAACAACATGCTCATGCATAATACGTGAACCATCAAATTTCATAGTGGTCAGTGTACTCATTAGTGTCCTAGTAAGAGACTTGTCAGCAGTTTGGGAGCACTCTTCCACAAGTTTTATCATTTCTTTAGCACTTTCAGTTTGTGGAAGAGTTGACTTAATATTGCTTGCAATGCTCATTCGCATGTACATCAGACTCAACCTATTGGATCTTTCCCAGTTCTTAAAATGGACCCTTTCATCCTAAGTGCTTGAATTAGTAATAGCACTAGGTTTCTCTTTTCTAAGAGCCAAATCCAAATCTATTGCCTCAAGGTAAAATTCAATTTGCTCTTTCCATTCAGAGAAGTTTAGTCCATTGAAAACTACAATAGTTGAGAAAAGTGAATGTGTGACAACAAGTATTGCAAGGTATAAAATTTGAAAAATTAATGCTTTGAATCATACATATCACATACTAACATAATTCACATATTCATAATCATAAAATGCATACTAATGTTCACCTTTGGGGATCCATTAATACACAACATTCAGTTATAATGATGCTAATAAATTTTGTTTTTCATAATTTGACAATAATACATACACTAATTAGAATTACTTACTATTTTGGATGTGTAAATAGAACTAGCCGTGTATCTATTATGCCAACATTCATGTTTATTTATTATGATGACAAATAACCATCCTTTGGGTTGATCCTTAACCGCCCCATAATAATAAACTTCAACTCATCCATAAAATAATAATTTTAATACATTCATAGCATCAGAATTATGGATGATTGAAATGAACATACAATTTAGAATTAAATCACTCATACAAATTTGGTCACTTTAGTGACTAACAAATTCACTATACTTTAATTCTAAGATACAAACACTTCATAAAATACAAAAATATGTTAAAATTATAAGATTTTAACAACATTCAAACACATTATAACATTATAATTAATTTTATGTCAACAAAATATACAGTCATTCGATTACAACATATCAATGCACTTTATCAAATACAATTTTAAATATGCATCGGTACAATTTTGAATCAGGGAGAGCAATAAAGTAATCAACCGTTTTTGTTTACTTTTCATCACCAACATTAATGTGTTTTTTCTTATAGTGATATGAAATCATTTGCATTTAATATATATATATATATATATATGTTGAACCAAAAACACCATCAGGACTTTATCATGATATCCATTAGAACATAAGGCATACCAAGTGAGAAACAACAACTTCATGGGACAGTGTAAGACTTCATCATATTATTTGATTAATATTATTCAATCGGTAATGCTCGCAACAAACACAAAATTAAGATTCAAAATCTACTAAAATACTTTATCGTTGCATCAACCAAAATTAGTAATGGAAAATCACATTCTTAAACCTGGCTTTAATACCACATGTAAACATAAATCTATAATTTCTGTTTAAAACAATCACATCAAATTTCATGAACATAATCTTTAGAATTCATGAGTTTCACATAAACATACATTTGTCCATGATTGCAGAAGATCTTTTATGGTATAATGTTTTCTCATAGTCTTGACCCTTTCAGTTCTTGTATCTTCTTTGATAGGGATAAGATACAACTCCCATAGAAAGACAATGAATGTATTCAGTTTTCTAAAGCCCTATTTGTTAGAAACTGAACCACTACGTTTAAGATAAATGCACCTATCAACAATTATCATTTTAATAACTTCTCTTTGTAACTAATTACCCTTATGCCCTTTATTCATTAAATCAAATAACATCTATTTAAATGAGTCACAATAATAAATCTTACAAAAACAACAAAGCAACAAAAACCTATCACCACCTACAAAGCCCTTTCTCACGGCGGCAACAACAACGCAACAACAACTACAACATTTCCGTCAACGTCATCGCAAGCCCAATGGTAGATTCACAACTACAAAGCAACAAAATACATAACAGTCACCAAATCTGGAAAAAAAAAAACACTCAATTGAGAACGATGGTGAAACTTGGCAACACTGATAGAACGATGCTAACGGACTTCTAAACCACAATTTAGAAAAAGTCCTCAAATAAACCATTTTGTCACTACAAAAAAATGATATTTTTACGGCGGCTAAAAAATCCATTTCTGGCAGCTAAAAGCTGCCACTAAATTAATTTCTGACGATCAGGATTGGCTGTCAAAAGTAATGATGTAAGAAAAAATTGTGGCGGCTTTTAGAGGAATGCTGGTAAATCTGTTAGAAAAATTGTGGCGGCTAAAAGCAGCCACAAAATTTATTTTCGCTTTTTTTATTTTTTCACGTTTTCTATTTCTGGCGGTTTAAAAACCGCTACAAAGTGCATTTTTATTTTTTTGGGGCCAAAAACATTATTTTTTTTTATAAAAAAAACTCAAATCTGCCAAAAAAATATAGATATAGCATTACAAAATCTATCAATATTCTAAGTCACCCGCACTTATTCATATCAAAATTACAAATCCACAAATGTCAGCAACATCAAATTATAAAATTAAACATTTAATTTAAATAGCATGTTATTTACAAAAATAAAATAAAAAATATTTTAGACTATTCATTAAAGCAGTCCCAAAAAATAATAATAGTTGATGGGTTCACTATTCCATCTTCCATACTTCAATTGTTGAAATTATTCCCTTCAAACAATAAATATAAAGGAAATAATTTTTTTATAAATATAGAAAATAAAAAGAGAAAAAAAGAAAAAAAGTAAAATGAAAATAGTAAACCCAAAAGATTACACTTAAAGAACTATCGATAAACAAAAACACCTTTCACTCCCTTCAAACAACTCTGAAAGAAAACATTTGTAAGATTATTGATATGAATGGGTTCTTAAAATCCATAGTTGTTATCCAATTGTTGGAAATTTAAAACAATCGAAACCATTGAGTTTAAATCAATGGTTATCAACATTGTACTTCAGAAGATGTTGATTAAATATATGACAAACAAAAAGAATTATATAAAAGATAGATTTCTCATATCTTTTACCTCAATACAGTGGAAAGAAGTGAACAATTTCATTTGCAGTACAAGAAAGAAATGCTTTCATTTTACTTTAACAATATACACTGAATCAGAATAGTCAAATAGTCAATTGCATGCTATGAAGCAAAAGCAGAGTGGAGTGCGTCAGAGAAACATTACATAATGCCTGTCACAGCTGTTATAATGGCAAATCATTACCATTACAGCAGCTATATTGAAACAGGTAAAATCCATCTTTGCCTCCCTTGAAAGCTTCCCAGCCTTTTTAACAAATTTTTTATTTCAACTTTATTTTTGGCATAAAAAACATAATAGGGTACAAAACCCTTCCCTGATCATTCATGCATAATTTCAACATATTTATTTATGCAACAATGTTAGATACATAGATAAAAAAGTTATACACAAAATAGATCACAACATGAAGAGTGATTTTCCTATTTTTGCACGGAAATACCTTCATGATAGTGTCAGAACCAAATTCCTGCCTCCACTTAAGCATATCTGTCCACATTTGTTTTGTTTTCTCAATGTCAAACTTCCTTGCTCTCAAGAATCTGGATCATCATACAATTAAATTATAGGGAAAGTATCAGAACTGTGAAACTAAGGCATTAAACAAAGTTAAGTTAATCATACTACAACTAGTAAATAAATAAATCACTGAAGAAGAAACTATGTCACAAGGCTACCTTAGCATCATATGATAATCATCATGTTTTGAGGGCAATAGCTCTTCCAAGATGAGTGTTTGGCGAAAAGCATCAACTGCTTGCAACTATTCTGCATCAGGATCATCCTCAATAGAAAGAGACATAATCCTGTTGTGCTTCTTCCCCCTCTTGACAAAGGAATGCTTGAACTAAGAAAAGGCACTGATTGCCACTTTCTTGAACGATCCAAGCTTTTTCTTCCTTTCATCCTCAGAATATTCAATTTCATGACCTGTGCTTGCAAGAAAGTAAAATGATAATAATAATAATAATAATAATAATAATAATAATAATAATAATAATAAATGGTATAGCTATAGAATATTCTTTCAAATCAGAGTATGTGTTTGTATGACTACAATTTACATGTTCAATATCTCATAATTTCTTTTGTTATCTTGGATATTTTACGGATTCGGCTACCTGCCTTTGCATTTTGTTGTTTAGAAATATTTCTTTGGAGAATACCGTGCATTGCTTTATACATGGAATGCTAAAGATGAGGTTATGCTACATGTCAAGAAAAAAAAAGTTTGTTGGACTGCATTTTGTTTTTGCCGTGGGCTACATGGTTGACCCTTTATTACTTAATATATTTTCTCATCATTTGAAATCATTACAAAATTAGGTTATTGCTTGCATATGCATGTTTAATGGATTTTAAACTTTTCAAATGAATGTTAAAAGTGCTTTCTTAAAATGGTTATATTGAGGAAGATATATATGTAGAGCAACCTCCTGGTTTTACTGATTTCAAACATCCAAACCATGTTTTTAAACTTAAAAAGGTTCTTTATGGTTTAAAACAAGCTCCAAGATTTTGGTATGAAAGATTAAGTAAATTTCTGATTGAAAAATATTTCACAAGAAGACATGTTGATAAAACCTTGTTCATCTTAAGGCAAAAAAGAATGATATCTTATTGGTTCAAATATATGTTGATGATATACTTTTTGGTTCAACTAATCAATTGTTGTGCAAAGAATTTTCTATCTCTATACAGAATGAATTTGAAATGTCAATGATGGGAGAATTAACTTTCTTTCTTGGACTTCAAGTGAAGCAAATGAAGAATGGAACATTTCTAAATCAAGCCAAGTATTGCCTTGAAGTGATCAAAAAGTTTGAAATGGATAAAAGCAAAGATGCTGCAACTCCAATGACAACATCAACCTATCTTGATTCAGATGAAAAAGGAAAGAAGGTTGATGAGTCAAAATTTAGAGGAATGATTGGATCCTTATTGTATTTGATAGTTAATAGATCAGACATTATGCTAAGTGTGTGCTTATGTGCAAGATATCAAGCAAATCCTAAAAAATCACACCTTATAGCAGTTAAAAGAATCCTCAAATATCTCAAGTCAACACCAAAAGTTGGTCTTTGGTATCCAAAAGGTGCATCAATTAATATTGTTGGTTATTCTGATTCTGACTTTGCAGGATGCAAGTTGGATAGAAAAAGAACTAGTGGAACTTGTCATCTACTAGGAAGTTCATTGATCTCATGACATTGCAAGAAACAATCTTGTGTTGCATTATCAACAGCTAAAGCTAAATACATCTCAACTGGAAGTTGTTGTGCTCAAAGTTTATGGCTAAAGCAATAATTACAAGATTTTGGTGTAGAATTAAAAGAAATACCTTTGCTGTTTGACAACACAAGTGCTATCAACATCTCAAAGAATCCAATAATGCACTCAAGGACCAAACACATTGAGATAAGACATCATTTCCTAAGAGATCACATCCAAAAAGATAATATCAAAATTGATTTCATTGATACTCATAATCGATTGGCTGATATATTCACTAAACCTTTAGCTAGAGATAAATTCTATGCTTTTAGAAACATGCTAGGTATCTTGGATGAATCTAATCTTCATTAGCATCATTGCTGTGTGCTTATCTATGTAATATAGCTTCATACTTGTTCCATCATCACATGAGCTTTCAATTTCCAATTTGTGCTGCATAAATCATTGTTCATTCTGATGTTTTCACTGTAATAATCGATTAGAACTTGAATTAATTGATTAAAAGAACTTAAAACATGACTTAGAATGAAATTTGTGCTTATGTAATCAATTACACAAGCAACATAATCGATTATTCTTCATAGAAAAATTATTCCAGAAAATGATTTTCTCTGTAATAATCGATTAAGCCACAGATTAATTGATTACTTAATGGTAGTGGGTTGATTCATATTAACTGTTCCTAATTTCAATTTTTGAATCTTAGGAGCCTAAAAACTTCTATAAATACATCCCATTGTTGAAGGGAGAAATCACACCAAACTTCTTCTTCTTCCTTAAAACACTATTGTTTTCTTCCTCCCTTTGAGTTTAGAAACTCTGCCCAGATAGTCTCTCATCCCTCTTTAGCCATGTCTACCTCTAAGAGAGTCAAAACCTCCAAATGATAGGCTGGTGAAACCTCTAACCCTGCTATCAATAGGTTAGATCACTGGTTTCCTGCTGAGAGAGACAAGATAACCTACCTTCAATTCAATGCCACCAAATTAATCTGTCCTCCCAAACACCTTGAACTTGACTGGTTCATTAGGGAAGGTTTTCAATTCCCTACTTTCCTTGAAACCCAGGGATTGAGGAAGTTTGTTGAGATGAAGGGTACATTTTACCCTGAGTTAGTAAAGGTGTTCTACACCTATGCTAACGGTTCCATGGATGGGACTCTTCTGTTCCAAGTAAATGGAGTTGCCATGGAAATAACTCTAGAAGTCTGGGAAGTAGTGGCTGAAATTTCCTTTGAAGGGGAAAGGAAATTTGAAGAAGAGGTTGAGGGATACAATAGGGTTGAGACATATAAGGGGATGCTTATTGATCCCCAAATGAGGCTGAAGCTTAGGCTCAACACTGGCCCTATGACTCACGAAGACAGATTCCTCCACTACATAATCACTTACATCCTCACTCCTAGAGCCACCAACCATGCCCAAGCCACTGATGATGACCTGTAACTTGTGTATGGTCTCAAGAATTCAATTCAGATGAATTGGATTCTTATTCTTGAGGAGATAAAGCTTAAGTCCAAGAGGTTAATGAATTACCCATTTCTAATGAGGTTCTTAACAACACTAACTCTAGCAACAGCCTCATCAAGGAGAAACATCTCACAAAGCTAGAGATGATCAAAACTCCTCAAGGATGGTAAATGGCTGGCCAACAAGTCCCTGTTACTGCTTTGGAATTGAAGAGGAAGCTAATGAAGATGCTCAAGAAGAAGGCCCTGCTCAACCATCTTACAGTCCATTTGAATCTCTTATGATTCAAAAGATGGATGACCTATTGTCCCTACATCATAAGCATAGGGCTGAGACCAATTCAGCATTACAGGAGATAAAGTTTAGGCTAGAAAACATAGAAACTAAAAGTTATGTTTGACGGTTCTAAATCTTTTTAGGATTTCTATGTTTTTCTTTCTAGTTTTTTTAAGTTTCTTGTATTTCCTCTTTCTGCTTGTCATCTGTGTTCTTTTATGTTATTTTTTATTAATGTACTATTCCTCCCCATTGATTAATGAAGTTTCTATGTTTCTCCTTCTTATTATTTGATGTGCTATATTTTTGTCTTTGATAAGCCAAGTAGGGGGAGAAATATTGATTGGTATATCATACTCTGTTGTGCTTTGTTTTTCTGCTAAGTTTTGCACACATAAAAACTAATGAATTATTTAATTAGGGGGGAGCAAATTGAGAAAATTAAGTCTAAGAAAGCAACTAATGCAAGTTAAAGAGTAATGTTTATGCAAGCATATCTTTTAACACTTGTTCTTGGCAAAGAGGCTTATTTGTTTTCATGTTTGCAAAAGTTCAAAGTCTTCTACTTTTCATCCCTCAAAGAACTTCAAAATCTAACACATGGTCAATCAAATATTTGGCATGGTCAAAGCCAAAAAGGGGGAGATTATTGGATATAGGGGGAGCAACATGAAGAATGAAGCCTATGATTTAGAAGATTGTTTTGAGCTTTTCACATGCCTTGAAAATCGTAATTCAAATAAAGTGTAGGAGAAGGCAACCTTTTGATCCTTGCATTGCATTCACATAGTCATTAACGTGCTTAAATGATTTTCATTAAAACATCAAAGCTACTAACTATTTGAAAAAGGATTTAATTGAGTAATATTTTTGGAAAAATATAATTTCATTGTTTTAATCGATTACATTGCATTTTAATCGATTATTCAGTTCGTGTTTCAAACTGGAAAAGCTTCTATGAACATTATAATCGGTTACCTATCAGATTAATCGATTATTTGGCTCGTATTTGAAACTACAAAGCTTTGGTGAATGTTTAATCGATTACACACTTATTGTAATCGATTACATAGTGTAAAATGTATTTTGTGCCTTGTTGTGATAATCGATTATCATCATTTGTAATCGATTACATAGACTATTTGAAAAGGTCCGCTTTGCTACTTTAATCAATTACCATTATTTGTAATCGATTACACAAACTATTTTCTGAAACTGAACTTTTCTGATTTAATCGACTACAACTCTGTTTAATCGATTATTTTTTTCGTTGTTGAAACCCAAAAATGTGTCTTGAACTCTTTAATCAATTAAGTGACAATTTAATCGATTACATATGCATTTTAATTGATTATTTGGCACATATAATCGATTATAGGTTGTTACAAAATTCTGTTATAAATAGAAGGAAGGCTTGACTTGTTTTCTAACTTGAACACTTCGTATTTTCTGAGTATACACAAGCCTTCTAAGAGTTTGAAAGTGATTTTCTGGGTTCTCTAACTTCTTATCCCACTCTTTAATCATCATGAGCTATTGAATGATTCTTGGGCAAGATCAAGAGTTTAATGGAGAGCATGTTCTGAAATTCTGTTTTATGCTATTCAATCTTGATTGGTAATTCATATGCATTCACATTCATTGGATCATCAGGTTGTTTCTCTCCATAATCTTTGATTGTAATTTTGTTTTGGTATTTCTGTTATTTGATGCTATTGTAAGTGGGTTCTTGAAACTTTGACTAGAGTAGTGTTCTCTAGGAAAGAACAGAGCAGTGTTCTCTGGTTCTTGTTCCTTAGAAGTCTAATAGGGTTTTAGATTTCTATTCTTTATCTAATGTTGATAAAGAGAGGTTGTTGTAAAGCTTGTACGAACAGAAATTTATAATAGTGGAACTCTAATCTAGTGTTGATTAGAAGAAACTTGATGTAGCTTTTGTTGTGAAGTGAATCATTATAAATTGTGAAAATGATAGGAATACTTCAATACAACCAAGAGGGGGGGTGAATTGGTTGAACCTTGGTATTTAAAAATTTTACTATCAGAGTTTCCACAGGATCTTTATCACTTAAAAAAATTTTGAAATCAAGAATCTTTATATTCAATCAAATTCCTCTGTCAAGAAAAATCAATAAACAAATGGAAAGCTTACTGTGCAAAGAATATGATTCACAAATCAAAGCAATATTGAGATGATGAGAAGAGAATAAAGATCAGCCATAATTTATACTGGTTCACTTCAAAAACTATGAAGCTACATCCAGTTTCTTCCACTCAACTCTAGAATGGAGTTCCACTATTGCAAATATCTTTTCTTACAAGTTATTACAAAGCCTCTCTTTATCAACCCTAGATAAAGTTCAGAAATCTAAAACACTATTAGATTCTTAGAGACAACCCACTGAGAACACTACTCAGCAAACCCCCAGAGAAACTCTATCTCTAGTTAACAAGCAAGAAACCCATTTACAATAGACAAATCACTACAAAAATTAAAAACAGATTTACAACTTCAAAGATTAAGGAAAAAAGTCACCTGATGATCCAATGAACAATATGCATATGAATGATTCACCAGGTTCAAGAAAGATTTACAGACTTAGAACATCCCTTTCCTCAAGCTTTGAAAACAAATTTTGCTTCACTCAATCAATCAATAACCCATATGAATTTTGGTGAAGGCAAGAACTTTGTGAACCTACAAAAATCACTAATAGAATGTTAAGAATGTTTATGAATGCTCAAAATTCGAATTTCTCAAGTTCTGACTCAGCAGAGCAAAGGGTTCTATTTATAACAGACTTCTAACTGAAAATAATCAATTATATACTCTCCTGTAATCAATTATTTAGCATATGTAATCGATTAATTCAAGAATATAATCGATTAAAATGTTTAAGATTTGTTTTGGGTTTGAGCTATGAACATAATAATCGATTATCCTGTCACGTAATCGATTAAAACAGGAAGCTCTTCATTTTCAAATGCACTATGTAATCGATTACTATTTTTGGTAATCGATTAAATCAGCAAAGCATGTTTGACACAGGCATAGCATATAATCGATTACAACCTTCTGTAATCGATTAAGACAGAGAGTTTAATATTTTAATTTTAGCCTAGGTAATCGATTAATCCGATATGTAATCGATTACATTGTTCTTAGAAAGTTTTCCAGAAGGCACAAAGAACAAAATAATCGATTCCTATCTATCTGTAATAAATTAAAACAGCATAACCTTATTTTTCCAAAAACTTGGTTTTAAACTTGCCTTAATTATCAATTGTTTTTTGTTTTAACACACAATCTAACTGTAACATCCTCAAAATTATATTATAATTACTTGTAGAAATATGATGATATTTAGATAGAAGTATGTTTAAAGAAAAATGACTAAATCACTCTTTCCATGAAGTAGAAATTACTAGAATACCCTTAAGATAAAAATACAAAAATGCCCTTGCATATTTTGGAAAATGACCAAAATGCCCCTAGGCCAAAAATGCTCAAATAACTTTAGAAATTTTGTAGGAACATGATGAAATTATAGAGTACACTTAGCTAACTAAGTATCAAAATATTTTGTGACAGAAAACTCTAGAATAATATTTCTAGGAATTTTATAAGATAACAATTTTGAGACTTTATTTAAGAAAATTCAAGCATAAGAAAAATATGAAAAAATGATACATTTAATCTAAGGAATTTTCTCTTAATTATAGAATGTATAAACTAATTTAATAAAATGATTTAGTAATTTTGATGGTCAGCAGAAGTATAGGCCAATCAAAAACAAGATAAAGAACAATTTAGTATTAAAGTTTATATATTGCTCTGTATAGACTACTTGTGATTTATTTAAACTATCATTGAGATAAATTCTTAGGAACATCTAGAGTTCTATTATTTATCTTTAGATAAAAGAATTCAAATTAAATTTGATTTCTTTTTAAGAAAATACCATGTGTAAATGCCATATTAGAAACTAGATTTTTATTCATCATAAAAAATGACCACATGTAGCATGAAAGGAAGAAAAATTTATATTCCTTCCCTTTAGATTGGTCATTCACGTGAGAAAACATGTAGAAGAGGCAAGAAACTTCATGATAAGCCACTTGGAAAGCAAGCCACATGATAGAAACAAGTGGCATAACACTTGTATAGCATGGATGCAAGATAATATGAAAATGAAGCCAAGATTTCTCCCCCTCCACCTAGCCTTCACGTGAACTTTGATGAAGTAAGGAGAAGCTTCATGAAATTGGACACATGTTGGGACACTTGTAAAGGCATGCCAACTAAGTGGACACTTGGAAAGGCAATCATTATGACCAAGACAAGTGTTAGGACACTTGTATGGCACATAATATTAGCTTGGAAGATTTTTTTAAGGGAAGTTATATTTTCTAAACACTATATAAAGGACTTTAAGTGCAAGCCATTCTCAAGGCATTCTCCTACCCTCATTCACATGACCACTCTCTCCCTACACCATCTTCATTTCATTTCATCTTTCTCTTTTAAAGCTTGAATCAAGTAAGAAAAACAAACCCATCACTTTGAAAGAATTTTCGTGAGAAACCTGGCAACCTTAGGAAGAGTTCTTGTCAAGCTTAGTAGAAGGATATCAAAGCTTCATCTCTAAGAGGATTTCCCAAGGAAGGAAGCCATTTATCCATTCAATTTCAAGATTCAAACTCACCTGAGGTAGGCTAAGCTTAAATCTCTAGTTAATCAATGGCTTGGATTAATTTACATGCTTTAGTAGGCTGAATTATGGTTATTATTTAGGCTTGAATTTTGTGCTATTTGAAGGTTATTCTTTGATGAGAATATGTTGATTTAAGCCATAAGATAAGTGATGATTTATACCCATCAATATTAGTGATGTATGGAAGCCCATTTGATGATCTTTTGAAGGTGATTTTGATGATATTTTGGGCTATCTGTTGATATTTTTCTGGAAAGATTTTGATTTAAATTTTAGAAGTAGAGGATGAATGGTATGTAGTTAAATGGTTTAAATACTTGAATGATTCAATCTTGAGGATTAATTAGTGAGGTGGTAGGTGAAAGGAGAATTAAGATGTATACTAGGTTTGAATCTTTTCTTGTGAATGTTTAAAGGAATTAGATATTATTTATATTGAGGATTATTAG
>PYAF01004515.1:118196-128738 GCA_007407185.1 Glycine tomentella | reverse complement strand
ATTAAGGCTATTCTTGGTTATGCATAAGTTGGTAATAATCTTACTTGATTAAGGTATGGTGGTGTAACCATACTTATGGTACATATGATGATATGATGAAAATATTTTTCCATAAGGTAATATGTATTTCACTTTGGATTTGATTTTATTATGGATGGATATTGATGTGATAAGATAGGTGGATTCATGTTTCCTAGTTCAGTATGACGCTTTGGGGAAACAGAATCTGATGCTACATACAGTACGATATGTAGTACCCAGGTGCAGGATACATGGCAATATTCATGCATGTTTGCGTAAGACTATAGCAGCATCTACATCCAGTACAAGGTGTAGCCACATACAGTACGATATGTGGAGGCCATTGCACCCTGGGATAATTCATCTCATGCATTCATATAGTTGCATATTTCTTGTGGATGTATTTGAATATTGATGATTGACTAACCTACTAATAAGTTTGGGATTTAGCTTTGCCTACTGAGAAGTTTTATTTCTCACAAAGTTTTGTTTCATGTTTTTCTTAGATGACAACCATGGTCAAGTTCATTGAAGCTCTGGAGTAGTGAGGAAGTTATGTACTAGACTGCAGTATGGAATGTATTGTACTTGTATTATATGGACTTTTGTAACAAGAACTATGGCTATGTATAATGTATTAGTTTCAAAACTTTTGTAAGTTTTATGTTTTAGAATTTTTACTAATATACGCTTCTTAGAAAATTTATCTTTAAGTAATAATAAAATTAATAAGAATAAGTAGAAATTTAGGTCGTTACACTAACAATCCTAAGTGAATGATATGAATGATATGCACACTGGATCATCAGAGATAGCTTCTTCCCTTTACAACAATCACAAATTGATTTCCAAGGCTTCAAGGCATGTTGAAAGCACAAAACATTTGAGCTTGATTCTTTGTTCATCTTCAAGTGACTCCTTTTGAATCAACAAATTGCTTGTATTGATTTTCTTTATCTCTACCTCTACAAGTCATCTTGTTCATTTATTCTTGGTTTCATTATCATTACCTAACAAGTTCTGTTTTGAGCTATTGGTTTCTTGAGCTGAGTAATTTGATTGAGTAAAAGCATTCTTGGTTTTAAAAGTGATAAAGATCCTTAACTCTGATTTGATAAATAAATTTTAAAAGACCAAGTTTCAACCAATTCACCCCCCTCTTGGTTATTGTGGGTATTCCTATTGTTTTCAATTGGTATCAAGAACAAGTTCTTAAGTGTTATTCAAGATCACTATCTTTCTCAAAAAAGAAAATGAATACCACAATAATTACCTTCAAGGAAGGTGCCTTCCTCAATTGTCCTCTGATGTTTGAAGGAAAGCACTTCAGGTTTTGGAAAAATAAAATGAAAAGCTTTATTGAATCAAATGACCCAGGTGCTTGGAATGCTATAGAGAAAGGTCCTGTGATGCCTATAAAAACTGTTGGTAATGATATGATTCCCAAAGAATGGGATGAAATGACAGATGCTGAAAAGAGAGTTGTCCAATATGATTTTAAAGCTAAAAATATGATTACTTCTGCACTTTCCTCTGATGAATTCTTTAGAACAGTAAGGTACACAAGTGCAAAGAGATGTGAGAAATGCTGGAGATAACTCATGAAGGTACAAATGAAGTAAGAAGATCAAGAAAACATGCCTTGATCCATGAGTATGAGATGTTCAAGATAAACACCACTGAAAGCATTTCTCAGCTTCAAACAAGACCATGGCAACCAAAGGTGACAGCAATCAAGGAATCAAAAGATCTATCCAAAATGTCTATGACTGCACTATTTAGTAAGCTTCTTTAGTATGAACTTGGAATGTTACAACTAACTAATGCAGAAGATGTAGAGAAGAAACACAAAAGCATAGCCTTGAAAGCTGCATCCTCAAAGGTTGAAAAAGAGGAAAACTCAAGTGAAGAAGATGAAGAGGACAACATGAATTTGATTGTCAAAAAGTTCAGCAAGTTCTTGAGAAGAAACAAGAACAACAACAACAACAACAACAACAACAACAACAACAACAACAACAACAACAAAAGGAGTGACAACAATTTCACATGCTTTGAATGTGGAAAGCCTGGCCACATCAAATTTGAATGCTCTATCTTTTTGAAAGTCTAAGAGAGCCTACATAGCTTGGGAAGATAATGAGTCAACAACTTTTGAATCCTCAACTAAAAATGAAGAAGCAAATATGTGTCTCACTTCCACAATCAATGAAGATGATGATGATCTTTCAATTGTTGGAATTGAGGTAAATTCTGAACTTGATCAAGTTATTGATGTTTTTCAAGAAATGCATGAAGAGGTCCAAAAGCTTGCAAAATCCAATAATAAGCTCAAAGGAAATCTTAGATGGCATGTTGCAAAAATTACAGAATTGCAAACTGAAATTTGCAACTTGAAAGAAGAAAATGAAAAACTTGTTTCATGTTACAAAATGAATGGATGTGTATGTGCTTCTTCTTCTACTAATGTTGACAAATACAATTTGTTGCAAAAGGATTTTGATGATTACAAAAGAAGTCAAGGAGAAAAATGCATGTTACTCTTATCCAAGAATAGTGATTTAATTGATCTTTTGAGAAAGCATTACAAAGGTAAATGCAACTTGGCTGAACTGTTGAGTGTGCAGAAATATGCTGGAGATACTTCTGGTTTGGGTTACAAACAAGGCTCAAAATCTTTTGGTAAAACTGTATTTGTACCACAAAAACAGAAGAATCAAAAGAAGTTCAATAACTCAAAGATCAATCAAAATGCTTACTTGAGAAATTCATCAAAATCTGTAACATGCAACAATTGTATGATGAAACGACATACATCATATAAATTCTATGCTAGGAGATTCTATGTGCCTAATGGAGATTGTATTTGGGTGCAAAAGAAGAAGAAAGTAGCTAACCCCTATGGACCCAATCTCAATTGGGTACCTTCCTCTATAAACTGATTTGAATTTTGCAGGTATGTCTAAGAGCTAGATCTTTATTATGGTATCTTGATAATGGATGCTCTAGATATATGACTGGTGACATGTCAATGCTCACAAATTTGACTCTTAAAGATGGAGGATTTGTCACCTATGGAGATAACAACAAAGGGAAGATCATTGGAGAAGGCAACATAGGAGATAACTTCAAAACCAAAATCAGAAATGTTCTTTATGTGGAAGGGTTAAAGCATAATCTTCTAAGTATAAGCCAACTCTGTGATAAACGGTTCAAAGTGTCATTCAATGACAATTGCTGCATGATATGTGATGGACAAAGTGGTGAGGTGATTCACATAGGTAAAAGAAAAGGTAATATCTATTTACTCTCCATAGATCATGCATTCTTTCACAACACTTTTTGCCTAATAAGCAAAATTGATGAATCTTGGCTATGGCATAGAAGGGCAAGTCACATTAACATGCATCATATGAACAAACTAATTAAAAAGGATTTAGTCATTGGCTTACCCAAACTTAAGTTTAAAAAGGACAAATTATGTGATGCTTGTCAAAAGGGGAAACAAACTAAAAATTCTTTTCAAAGTAAAAACATTGTTTCCACCTCAAGACCCCTTGAATTACTTTACATGGATTTGATTGGTCCTTCTAGAACTATGAGTTTAGGAGGTAATTACTATGGGCTTGTCATTGTAGATGATTACTCTAGATTCACATGGACTCTATTTTTGAAATCCAAAAGTGATGCTTTCAATGCTTTTATAAAATTGGCCAAACTTGCTCAAAATGAAAAGGGAAGCAAAATTATCTCAATAAGAAGTGATCATGGTGGAGAATTCCAAAATGAACATTTTGAAAAATTCTGTGAAGAAAATGGAATTAACCACAATTTTTTAGCTCCAAGAACACCTCAACAAAATGGTGTTGTAGAGAGGAAAAATAGATCACTTGAAGAAGGTGTAAGAACTCTACTTAATGAGACAAATTTGCCTAAATATTTTTGGGCTGATGCTGTAAGTACAGTTTGCTACACTTTGAATAGATTGTTAATAAGGCCTATTTAAAGAAAACCCCTTATGAACTATACAAAGGTAGAAAACCAAACATTTCTCATTTGAGAGCATTTGGCTGCAAGTGTTTTGTTTTAAATAATGGTAAAGAATCACTTGGAAAATTTGATGCAAAAGCTGATGAAGCCATTTTCCTTGAATATTCATTACATAGTAAAGCATATAGAGTTTTCAATAAAAGAACTTTATTCATGGAAGAATCTGTACATGTGATTTGTGATGAATCTAATCCCTCCAAAGAGAAAAAGAGGTGTGATGTAGATGCAAGTCATTTGGAGGAATTTATTCAGCTCAATGATTCAATGAATAAAGAAAAAGAAGAACCAAGTGCTGAAACAAAACCATCAACACCAGTCCAAGAGCCAAAAGATTGGAGAACTACAAGAGATCTCTCACTTGACAATATCATTGGTGAAGTATCAAAGGGAGTATCTACTAAATCTTCATTAAGAAATCTCTATTGTAATATGGCTTTTGTTTCTCAAATTGAACCTAAGAATGTTGATCAAGCCTTAATTGATGAACATTGGATGCATGCCATGCATAATGAATTAAATCAGTTTAAGAGAAATGAAGTTTGGGAACTTATTCCTAGACCTTCCTCTCCCAAACCTATTGACACTAAATGGGTTTTTAGAACAAACTTGATGAGAGTGGAATCATATTCAGAAACAAAGCTAGATTAGTTGTAAAAGGTTACAACCAAGAAGAAGGCCTTGACTATGAGGAAACCTATGCTCAAGTTGCAAGATTGGAAGCCATTAGGTTATTGCTTGCATATGCATGTATAATGGATTTTAAACTTTTTCAAATGGATGTTAAAAGTGCTTTCTTAAAATGGTTATATTGAGGAAGATATATATGTGGAGCAACCTCCTGGTTTTACTGATTTCAAACATCCAAACCATGTTTTTAAACTTAAAAAGACTCTTTATGGTTTAAAACAAGCTCCAAGATCTTGGAATGAAAGATTAAGTAAATTTCTGATTGAATAATCTTTCACAAGAGGACATGTTGATAAAACCTTGTTCATCAAAAAGAAAAAGAATGATATCTTATTGGTTCAAGTATATGTCGAGGATATAATTTTTGGTTCAACTAATCAATTGTTGTGCAAAGAATTTTCTATCTCTATACAGAATGAATTTGAAATGTCAATGATGGGAGAATTAACTTTCTTTCTTGGACTTCAAGTGAAGCAAATGAAGAATGGAACATTTCTAAATCAAGCCAAGTATTGCCTTGAAGTGATCAAAAAGTTTGAAATGGATAAAAGCAAAGATACTGCAACTCCAATGGCAACATCAACCTATCATGATTCAGATGAAAAAGGAAATAAGGTTGATGAGTCAAAATTTAGAGGAATGATTGGATCCTTATTGTATTTGACAGCTAGTAGACTAGACATTATGCTAAGTGTGTGCTTGTGTGGAAGATATCAAACAAATCCTAAAAAATCACACCTTACAGCAGTCAAAAGAATCCTCAAATATCTCAAGTCAACACCAAAAGTTGGTATTTGGTATCCTAAAGGTGCATTAATTAATATTGTTGGTTATTCTGATTCTGACTGATAAGTGCCACATTTTCAGTAAAATTCATGTTTCAAATACTGGCACTTAACTTTTGATTTCATTAACTTAGCTTATAGATTTCCCTAAACCTAGTTAAAAAGCATCTAGTACTTATTTTTAAGTTGTTTTGGAAGATTAATCCAATCATGTTTTATATTTTGATAGATTTCGTGGATTTCTGAGGCTTCCGAATAATCAAAACAAGCAAGAAGGGCTCACATAGCAAGCAGGGGAGGTGTTACAAGCAAACCAAGCCTAAAATCCATCAAGGCCCAAAGCTTTCTTCAGCACTAAGACTTTAACTTGCCCAAGCGACCAAACTATGTGTATTTTGCTCGCCCAGACGAGCTACAAGTTCCAAGGCGATATATTAAGCTCGCCCAGGCGACCAAAACATGAAGAAAATGGTGGCCTGGGCGAGTGAAGCAGACAGGAGGCACATTTCTATAAATACCCACGAATTTGAAGGAGAAAATCAATTCCTAGGCACCATTTTAGCTACTTAATACATGTTTTAGGCTTAGGAATACTTCTAGGTTATAGTAGAGAGTTAGGGAAGTGAGAAAGTGAGGTTTTGTAATGGAGACTCTGCCGAAAAGAGGATCGATGACAAGCTACTTCGTCAGTCATTCTCTTGAGGAGGTTCTTCCGATGAACGCCTAAACTCTCTAAGGATTAAACGTCCTCTTCTTATCCCTATGCTCTGTTAATTTCTATTTAGGCATTGTTCTATTTCTTGTTGGTAATTTCATTCGACGCTTAATGCTTGATTCTACTTGATCACTAGTATCATGAACTTAAATCCTAAGTGAAACTGGAAAGTAATCTTAGGGTTTGAACTGAATGAGTTTACTCATTACGTTGCGTTGCTAGGAATAGGGCATAACGTTTTGATCGCATTAAACACGTGAATATAATCTTAATGCTTAGGTATTTAATTAGATATGTGAGGAATCGATATTTAGTAAAATATCCTTAGGACTTTAATTGCGAGGAATCGAATTAGGGTTACTTAAACGTGTGCGTCAGTAAGAATAGAAAAATAATGCATAGGTAGAATTAATCGAAAGGATAAGTAAGACAAAATCCAATCCTACATTTCCTTGACTTGAACTCTTTTATTTACTTCCGTAATTTTATCTTTATTTTACGATACAAAATCACACAAATGAACCTTCGTTTTAATCATCTGTACATAGACTACTAAACTGGTAAAGATTTAAACTAGCCAAAGTAAACACAAATCCCTGTGGAGACAAACTTTATAAATTTTGTAACTTGCAACGAAAACACGATGCGCTTGCCATAAAAATCTTAACACTGACTTTGCAGGATGCAAGTTGGATAGAAAAAGCACTAGTGAAACTTGTCATCTGCTAGGAAGTTCATTGATCTCATGGCATTGCAAGAAACAATCTTGTGTTGCATTATCAATAGCTGAAGCTGAATATATCTCAACTGGAAGTTGTTGTGCTCAAAGTTTATGGTTAAAGCAATAATTGCAAGATTTAGGTGTAGAATTAAAAAAATACCTCTACTGTGTGACAACATAACTGCTATCAACATCTCAAAGAATCCAATAATGCACTCAAGGACCAAACATATTGAGATAAGACATCATTTCCTAAGAGATCACATCCAAAAAGGTAATATCAAAATTGATTTCATTAATACTCCTAATCAATTGACTGATATATTCACTAAACCTTTGGCTAGAGATAGATTCTATACTCTTAGAAACATGCTAGGTATCTTGGATGAATCTAATCTTCATTAGGATGATTGTTGTGTGCTTATTATGTGATATAGCTTCATACTTGTTCCATCATCATATGAGCTTTCAATTTCCAATTTGTGTTGCATAAATCACTGTTCATTCGGATGTTTTCACTGTAATAATCGATTAGAACTTGAATTAATTGATTAAAAGAACTTAAAACATGACTTAGAATGAAATTTGTGCTTATGTAATCGATTACACAAGCAACATAATCGATTATTCTTCATAGAAAAATTATTCCAGAAAATGAATTTCTCTGTAATAATTGATTAAGCCATGGATTAATCGATTACACTGTGCAAAAATCCTTTTACAAAATTTAAATTCACTGGAATAATCGATTACCGTGAATGGTAATTGATTAAATTATTGAGAATCTGTTTTAGAAATTCAAATCCCTCTGGAATAATCTATTACAGATCGAATTAATCTATTATACAAGCTTCAAATTGATTATGAATTTTCAAATCTCTCTGAAATAATCGATTACATATGGGAATCGATTACACATGGGAAATAATCGATTACACTTCATCTCCCTTAACTAGTTTTCACTTAAATAATCGATTACATTACGAATTAATCGATTACAGTTTTTGCAGAAACTGATTTTGCCTACGAATTAATCGATTACAGAAGAAAACAATCGATTATTCATGGAGTTACTGCAGAATCTGTCAGATTTTCTTGGAAATTGTAACTACCCAACTGCCACATAATTCAAATTTGAATCTTCTGTGCTTTAATGGTAGTGGGTTAATTCGTATTAACTGTTCCTAATTTCAAATTTTGAATCTTAGGAGCCTAAAAACTTCTATAAATACAGCCCATTGTTGAAGGGAGAAATCACACCAAACTTCTTCTTCTTCCTTAAAACACTATTATGTTCTTCCTCCCTTTGAGTTTAGAAACTCTGCCCAGATAGTCTCTCATCCCTCTTTAGCCATGACTACCTCTAAGAGAGTCAAAACCTCCAAAAGAAAGGCTGGTGAAACCTTGAACCCTCCTGCCAATAGGTTAAATCACTGGTTTCCTGCTGAGAGAGACAAGATGACCTACCTTCAGTTCAATGCCACCAAATTAATCTGTCCTCCCAAACACCTTGAACTTGACTAGTTCATTAGGGAAAGTTTTCAATTCCTTTATTTCCTTGAAACCCAAGGATTGAGAAAGTTTGTTGAGATGAAGGGTACATTTTACCCTGAGTTAGTAAAGGTGTTCTACACCTGTGCTAAGGGTTCTATGAATGGGACTCTTCTGTCCCAAGTAAATGGAGTTGCTAGGAAATAACTCCAGAAGTCTGGGAAGCAATGGCTGAAATTTCCTTTGAAGAGGAAAGGAAATTTGAAGAAGCGACTAAGGGATACAATAGGCTTGAGACCTATAGGGCGATACTTATTGATCCCCAAATAAGGCTGAAGCTTAGGCTCAGCACTGGCCCTATGACCCATGAAGACAGACTCCTCCACTACATAATCGCTTACATCCTCATTCCTAGAGCCACCAACCATGCCCAAGCCACTGATGATGACCTGCAACTTGTGTATGGTCTCAAGAATTCAATTCAGATGAATTGGATTCTTATTCTTGAGGAGATAATGATTAAGTCCAAGAGGTTAATGAATTACCATTTCCTTATGTTGTGCTTGTTTCCAAGTTTATTGATTATTTCAATATAGATGTCTCTAATGAGGTTGTTGACAACACTAACTCTAGCAACAACCTCATCAAGGAGAAACATGTCACAAAGCTAGGGATGGTCAAAACTCCTCAAGGATGGCAAATGGCTAGCCAACAATTCCCTGCTGCTGCTGCTGCTGGAATTGAAGATGAAGCTGATGAAGATGCTGAAGAAGAAGGCCCTGCTCAACCATCTTACAGTCCATTTGAATCTCTTATGATTCAAAAGATGGATGACCTATTGTCCTTACATCATGAGCATAGGGCTGAGACTAATTCAACATTAGAGGAGATAAAATCTAGGCTAGAAAACATAGAAACTAAGGTTATGTTTGACGGTTCTGAATCTTTTTAGGATTTCTATGTTTTTCTTTCTAGTTTCTTTAAATTTCTTGTGTTTCCTCTTTTTGCTTTTCATCTGTGTTCTTTTATATTTTTTTTTATTAATGTACTGTTCCTCCCCATTGATTAATGAAGTTTCTATGTTTCTCCTTCTTATTATTTGTTGTGCTATATTTTTATCTTTGATAAGCCAAATAAGGGGAGAAATATTAATTGATATATCATACTCTATTGTGTTCTATTTTTCTGCTAAGTTTTGCACAAATAAAAAACTAATGAATTATCTAATTAAGGGGGAGAAAATTGAGCAAATTAAGTATAAGAAAGAAACTAATGCAAGTTAATGATTAATGTTTATGAAAGCATATCTTTTAACACTTGTTCTTGGCAAAGAGGCTGATTTGCTTTCAGGTTTGCAAAAGTTCAAAGTCTTCCACTTTTCATGCCTCAAAGAACTTCAAAATCTAACACATGGTCAATCAAATATTTGGCATGTTCAAAGTCAAAAAGGGGGAGATTGTTGGATATAGGGGGAGCAACATGAAGAATGAAGCTTATGATTTAAAAGATTGTTTTGAGCTTTTCACATGCCTTGAAAATTGTAATTCAAATAAAGTGTAGGAAAAGGCAACCTTTTGATCCTTTCATTGCATTCACATACTCATTAACATGCTTAAATGATTTTCATTAAAACATCAAAATTACTAACTATTTGAAAAATCATTTAATTGAGTAATGTTTTTGGAAAAATATAATTTTACTGTTTTAATCGATTACATTGCATTTTAATCGATTCTTTAGTTCATGTTTCAAACTGGAAAAGCTTCTATAAACATTATAATCGATTGCCTATCGGATTAATCGATTATTTGGCTCATATTTGAAACTAGAAAGCTTTGGTGAATGTTTTAATCGATTACACACTTATTGTAATTGTAACACCCCCAATCCGCTTATCAGGGTCATTACTGTAACACCCCGTGTGCACCCGGTGCGTTATCCTTAAAGTATCATGAACGCGCTATCAGCGTTATCTGAACGCATTGCGGAAGCAATAAAATCGTTTCTCTTGATATCATTATGCATGAAATATAAACCCAACACATAAAACATCAACATAAACCACTGCTGAT
>PYAF01004515.1:90649-110172 GCA_007407185.1 Glycine tomentella | reverse complement strand
GCAGATTACACGTTATTTACTTTACAGAGAGGTGATGTGTTTGTTGCTATTTTAGTATATGTGGATGATATTGTGCTCACAGGAAATAATTTTGAAGCCTGTCAATCTGTGAAAAATTATTTAAATACTTGCTTTAAAATCAGAGACTTGGGGACATTAAAATATTTTTTGGGGATAGAAGTTGCTCGTAATAACTCTGAAATTTTCTTGAGTCAAAGAAAATATGCATTAGATATATTGAAAGAGACAGGACTACTAGGGTGTAAGCCGATTCCTATTCCTTTGGAACAAAATCATCAATTGGCTTTAGCTGATGGACCCGACTTTGATGATCCAGCTCGTTATAGACGCCTAATTGGAAGACTTGTTTATCTTACTATTACAAGACCAGACTTGAGTTATGCCGTCCATATCCTCTCTCAGTTTATGCAAAAACCAAAACAAGCTCACTATGATGCACTTATACGGGTTCTTCATTATATTAAATCAAATCTGGGTCAAGGTCTTCTTTTGAAAGCTGATTCTGATTTACAAGTACAGGCATATTGTGACTCCGATTGGGCTAGCTGTCCTATTACCAGAAGATCTCTGACTGGTTTTTTTATTATGTTGGGCAATTCTCCAATTTCTTGGAAAACAAAGAAGCAAGCAACTATATCTCGTTCCTCAGCGGAAGCAGAATATCGTTCCATGGCCACCACTGCAGTAGAACTCATTTGGATCAAATATTTCCTAGCTTCTTTGGGTGTTAATCATACTAAATCCATACAGTTGTTCTGTGATAACCAAGCTGCTCTCCATATTGCAGCTAATCCAGTGTTTCATGAGCGCACCAAGCACATTGAACTTGATTGTCACTTTATTCGTGATCATATCCTTGATAATACCATATCCACAGCTTATGTGTGCTCAAGCTCTCAACGTGCAGACATATTCACGAAGGCATTGGGGAAACGACCTTTTCATCATATACTTTCCAAGTTGGGCATTTCATGTCTTCATGCTCCAACTTGAGGGGGAGTATTAGAGAATATACTATTAAGTCATAGTTTGTTACAGTAAATAGAATATTATTTGTTTTGATAATATTGGATAGGATATTAGTTGTAACCGTAGATAAGGTTTAGGAGTTTGTTATCTCATTCTTATCTTATTCTGCGTAGATAATGTAGTTATGTGTTATCCCATTCTTATCTTATCCTGCGTAGATCATGTAGTTATGTGTTATCATTTGTTATCTTTCCTTTGCCTATTTAAAGGCTACCAATTAATGATACAAATGAGCTCTGGAAACTCAGATTTATTACAAACTCGTTAGAGCCACCAATAAAAATCTTGTTTTCTCATTTCATCTCAGCATAACCATGGAGGAAGTGCTTCAATTTTTTTTCTTAATAATATAATTAATCTCTTAAATATGATTAAAATATCAATTTATTCTCTTAAATATTCAAAAGTTCAATTAAATCCTCTGAATATTAAAAACACTGTAATTGTACCCTTTTTGTTAGTTATGTTAGTTTGATTGACGAAAAAATATTTTTATATCTATTATCAATACAATCGATGTAAAATAAAAAAAAATTGACATCGATTTTGAAAGCAACCAAGTTTACATCAGTTATTAACATAATTAATAAAAAAGATAATTTTACATTATTAAAAAATGTTTATTTACAAATTTTTCATCAATCAAACTATTGGAACTGACAAAAATGACGTAGTTTTAGTATTTTAAATAATTAAAGAACTAATCGACATTTTAATAATTAAAACACTTAATTAAACTTCTAATTATAATTAAAGAACTAATTGTATAATTATTATGTTTTTTACTAAAATGACAGAATAGAGAGATGCTTTTAATATCATTTGTTAAGGTGCTTATAACATGTTAGATTTCAATAAGGATCTACTTAAAAGAATTATCTTTCAAACCTAAATTACAAATAATTTTATTCTGTTACAACTTACAACTATTCAATTAACCTTTGTGGACCAGAAAATTTCCACACAGAGGATTGTCCATCAAGCTAGATTTTAGAATCATAGCACCATAATGCTTCATGACTTTGTAATTTTCAATTATATTGATATAACTTAGACCAATTATTATATAATTCAATCATTTTCAATTGAATAGTATTTTCTTAAATTTTATTATTGGATTGAAAGTTTTTTTTATATAGATTGTATGTACTCACTCATTCACATAAATTAAAATCAATGTAATATAATTTTTTCAAAATATACTAAAATATAAATAATTGATTATCTATTTATCGATGTTCAACTTTGACAAAAAATTAACACATACAATTTTGATAATATATAAATATAATTCAACATTTGAATTAATAAAGATCACATTTTATATGAAATTATTAAATAATATAATGGTTGCTTATATAAGAATATATATATTCATCATATACTTATTGTATTGTATAACTATTATAAACATCTGATTATTTATTAATTTATAATTTTTCATCAATTATAAAATTATATAGAAAAATATATACTCATAAAAAATACTACAATGAGCCAAAATGAATCATTGATCCATTATTTGTTTAAAGAGAAATATCTAAAGAAAAGACACAAAATAAAATCTAATTAAAATGATGAGAATTATTTTATAAAAATAAATGCATATTTATATAAATTATTAATTTATCAGGATCTAAAATTTATTTAAGTCTAATAAAAAATATAAATACTTTGTTTTTAAAAACAAATCCATCTCTTCCCTCGAGACAGTGCAGTAATCTTGTTACCATTAAAGATGACAAGTACGAATTAGAGAATGGAAAATAAAAGAAGCATCCAAGTCAGCGTTCATTAGAATCTTGCACTAGTTTGGCATTGAAAATGACAGTACGAAATAGAGGATTTAAAATTATAAGCAGCAGCCAAAGGCAGTGGTGCCCAATTCCGCCACTTGTATTTTTGACAAGTCTTCCATCTAGATTTTCTACTAAATTGGCTAGATTAAGAAACACAATTTTCATTTTTAATTACTATCAATTCATCACCATATATTATTTTTTTTATTAATTCATTTCCACTTTATACACCACAAAAATTGAGTTTTATAGGTTCATCATATTTTTCCAAATTGCAAAGTCTCGAAAATAAAATAAATTGCATGTCACTCTCAACTTGTTTCCCTTTAAGTTCAGGAGTGCTAAGAGCATATTTATCCATGATTTCTTTCCAGGTGTTTAGTATGAAGAAATTGTTCCTTAATTTTTTTGTTAATGGAGCAAAACCATGTGGCAAGATGCAATCCTTCACTCTAAACAATATAAGAAATGATATCTTAACATTAAAAAATAATTTCTTCACAGGTATAACACACGTACGGATCAGAGGGAAAATAATCGTTCTAAGAGAAGAACAATAAACAAAAACTCAAATGAACAAAGAACAACTACAATGAATTCCAAAATTCATAAAAGTTGAACAAAAAAAATATCATCCAAATCCAGATTCAGAACAATACACTAAAGGGACAAAGGGAGAAAAGGGTCTGCATGAACCAGATTGAAGAGATGAAAGAGAAAAAATAGGGAAAGGGGAAAATCAGATCTCCAACAACACTGACGATCTTGTAGACTTCTGAGCCCAACAAAGGTGGCGTGATGGAGACGCAACGATGGTTGGAGGTGTTGACGCAAGACACATGATGGCTAGCGTTGGTGACTCTATGAGCTGCAGTGGAGAGAATCGACGCTGGTGGAGAGGATTGTCGCTGGTTAATTGTGGACGATGAGAGATGGAGACGATGGCTATAATCACTCGGAGCAGCACCAGAGGCTGCAGTGGCAAGGAGCGACCATGGTGATGTGTGAAGAGAAAAAAGGTTTTGGAGAGAGAGAAGGTTTGGACGTGTGAAGAGAGAAAAGATAGAAGGGTTGGTGGAGAAGGTTATGGAGAAAAAGGATTTTGAAGAGATTAAAGAGAATGAGGTAGTTGGACGAGGTAGTGGGGAAGAAAGGATATAGAACTTTTTACATACAATAAATTTGGGGAACTTTTATCACAATTTTTTTTAAATGTAAATAAAGATATTACAGTTGTTAGTGAAGATATTACCGTTGTGAGATTTTTTTTTACCGTTAGATACTATTCACTATAAATTTGGGTTAGTGTGATGAAGTTTTGCACACAATATTTCTATTCCTAATTTGTTTATTGTTACACATTTTCTTTCAATATTATGTAATTTTTATTATTTTTAATTGATATTTAATATTTTTTAATTATTTATATTTATTATTTGTATATATAAAAATTAAAAAATGAACTTATTATTTTATTTGAATAATAATTAAATTATAATAAAAAATATAATTGTGTGAATTTTTTTAAAAAAATTATGATTTCTTTTAATATTGAAGTAAAATTCTTTATAATTTTTTTATGAATGACAAAATATATATATATATATATATATATATATATATATATATATATATATATATATATAAGATTATGGTTGGAGATGATGTAAGAGAGGGATGGATGTTTCCTGTCCTATCTCATAATGCTTCATGTGCATTTTTGTTCCCTTTATTGGAAGGGTAGACTTTTTTGAATTCCTGTGTAAAGCTTTCACTTTCACTCTCTCCTCTATAACTTCTGACCCATGTGAACCATTCATTGTGTGCTTTTTTCATTTCATAATTCATATCATTCTTCTTTACTCTTTTGCCAACCTCATCTCTTTCTTCCTTCAAGATCTATCTCACCAAATTTTTCTCTATTCAACAACAACAACCTATTATGCTTGTTCTTATCTCAATTTACACTACACTTCCATCACTTTGTCATATCTCAAACCCTTCTTCTTGTCTTTCTGATTTTCATCTATTTTCTTATTCATCATGGCTACCCTTTTGAAATTTTTATCTCTTATGGTGCTCCTTTTGATCCCAGTTTCATGCCAAGTTGACCAGCTTCTCTATGCTGGATTCAAGGATGTTGGTGCTAGCAACCTAACCATGAATGGGGTGGCTAAAATAGAGCATAATGGAATACTCAAATTGACAAATGACTCCAGCAGGTTAATCGGTCATGCTTTTTACCCATCACCTTTTCGACTAAAGAACTCCACAAGTGGTAAAGTTCTCTCCTTTTCTTCCTCTTTTGCTCTAGCTATTGTTCCTGAGTACCCCAAGCTAGGTGGCCATGGCTTGGCTTTCACAATAGCAACTTCTAAGGATCTCAAGGCTCTTCCTAGTCAGTACCTTGGTCTCCTTAATTCAAGTGATAATGGTAACTTCTCCAACCACATCTTTGCCGTTGAGTTTGACACTGTGCAAGACTTTGAGTTTGGGGACATTAATGACAACCATGTTGGAATAGACATCAATAGCATGCAGTCCAATGCTTCTGCCAATGTTAGTTTGGTTGGTCTCACTCTAAAAAGTGGGAAACCGATTCTAGCTTGGGTTGATTATGATTCTCAATTGAATCTTATAAGTGTTGCACTTTCTCCAAATTCATCCAAGCCCAAAACCCCACTCTTAACCTTTAATGTGGACCTCTCACCCGTGTTTCATGATATTATGTATGTTGGGTTCTCTGCATCAACTGGTTTGCTTGCTAGCTCTCATTACATCTTGGGTTGGAGCTTTAAAATCAATGGTCCAGCACCACCCCTTGATTTCTCTTCTCTCCCACAGCTTCCTCAGCCAAAGAAGAAACAAAAATCTTTGATAATTGGGGTTTCTGTCTCAGTTTTTGTTATTGTGTTATTAGCCATCTCTATCGGCATTTACTTCTACAGAAAAATCAAGAACGCTGATGTGATTGAAGAATGGGAGCTTGAAATTGGGCCACATAGGTACTCCTACCAAGAGCTCAAGAAGGCTACTAGAGGTTTCAAGGACAAAGAGCTTCTTGGGCAGGGTGGTTTTGGCAGAGTTTACAAAGGAACACTGACAAATTCCAAGATCCAAGTGGCCGTGAAACGAGTTTCGCATGAATCCAAGCAGGGCCTTAGGGAATTCGTGTCAGAAATCGCCAGCATAGGCCGGCTTCGCCACCGGAATTTGGTTCAATTGCTCGGCTGGTGTCGCCGCCGGGGTGACCTCTTGCTTGTGTATGATTTCATGGCCAATGGGAGCTTGGACAAATACTTGTTTGATGAGCCAAAGATTATCCTAAATTGGGAGCATAGGTTCAAGATCATAAAGGGTGTTGCTTCAGCTCTTTTCTATCTACACGAGGGCTATGAGCAAGTGGTGATACATAGAGATGTGAAAGCTAGCAATGTGCTGCTAGATTTTGAGCTTAACGGAAGACTAGGTGATTTTGGATTAGCAAGATTGTATGAACACGGGGCTAACCCGAGCACCACAAGAGTGGTGGGTACATTAGGCTACTTGGCACCTGAATTGCCTAGAACAGGAAAGGCAACTACAAGCTCTGATGTTTTTGCATTTGGGGCACTATTGCTTGAGGTGTCTTGCGGGCGCAGGCCGATCGAGCCTAAGGCGTTGCCAGAAGAGTTGGTGTTGGTGGATTGGGTGTGGGAAAAGTACAAACAAGGGAGAATACTTGATGTGGTGGACCCTAAACTAAATGGCCATTTTGATGAGAAGGAGGTGATAGTGGTGCTGAAATTGGGGTTGATGTGCTCAAATGATGTGCCTGCTACTAGGCCTAGCATGAGGCAAGTGGTGAGGTATTTGGATGGGGAAGTTGAGGTGCCAGAGGACTTGAAAAAGCCAGGGGATATAAGTCACCATGAGGGGTTTGATGAGTTCTTGCACTCACTTGCATCTTCTTCCTTTGGTAAGATGAGTTCAGGCTCCAATTTTGGAAATAAAGACATGGATTCTAGTTTTCTTTCCTTTGCTAATTCACCTCATTCCCTTCTCCATGGCAGAGGGGAAACTAGGTGATTCTGAATTATACTGAGCTGTGATATATATATATATATATATATATATATATATATATATATATATTTACTTTCTTTACTTATCTTTTCTCACTTGAAAATTTTCGTTTGTTTTTACATGATATGATGTATGTCTCAATTATAGAAGATTTAAGATTTTGGATATGATGAAAAGAGAAAAATCAGTTAGATACAATTGTTATGATGCCTTCCCTGGCACCCCATTTTTATTGAGTCGTTATCTCCCCCTTCATTTCTTAAAATAGCTAGGAAAATCTTATACCAATTAGATGAGCTTTTTATTTGCTCGCTTCTGCATTTTTTGTTTCTTATGAATGGATAAATATTATAGATGTAGTTTTAAGTTGCAATTGTGGTAGTTCAAAAAAAAAACAAAAAAAAAAAAGGTTGCAATTGCGGTTTACTTGGACTGCCTACAAGAATTGAATGGTTTTATTCTTTTTTCATTTGAAGTTGCCAAGCAACAACACTGCACGGTCATTCCTTTTTGTTGGTGGGCAATATCTTTACTTCAAATGGTTTTCTCTTTTTTGTGTGGTTTATAGGAGACCACTGTTGCAGTGGAAGTGGTTTTTTGTCTTATGTCGGTTGGTGTATTCCTTTTTTTCTGCATTTTTTTTTTCTCTCAACAGAGGCAATTAACTATTTGTTTAGATATTTTTTTGGTGTGTACCAATCTATTGACTCTTTAGTTGCATATAACTTGTGCTCAATTTAAGTATTTTTATTATTAATGTAATGTTTTTGTTTATAAAAAAAAGTTGTGATAATAGCTGCCTGTTGATTACCAAAAACATGGATAAATATCACCTATGCAGTTGTAATTGCCCCGATGTTGTTATTGATAGGAACTTTAAAATTATAGCGTGTTTAGAAATTTACTGAGAAATAAGACATTATGTTTGGAATGTAAAAGTTGTAATTATTAATTTCTTAGAATCACTTAGACTTACTAGATAAGTGAACATACTCGCTTTAACCAGAAAATATTTTTTTTTATCTAATCAATTAACCTTCACGGTATGTTTGGATTTTTAGTGGGAGTGTTACAAAAGTACATTTGAGAATAAAATTAATTTTCAAATCATATTTGGTTGGTGTAATTCAGTAACAAGTTGAATTTGCGAAAAAAGATTTGAGTTTAATTTTCCTAAAATACATTTTTAGAGAGGGACAAAGACTTTTAAGTGTGACTAAGTTCACGGAAAATTAGTCTCATAATTAATCCAAATGACCAAAGCTTGTAAGAATATTTTGAAATATCACTGAGAAGCCTAAGATTCTAATTATGATAATTATTAAATCAAAAATCATATTTGGTTATGTCAAAAGTATGTTTGAGAAAAAATATTTACCAAGAAATTCAGTTTTGAAGAAGCAAACTTTAATACTAATTTATACTAAGATGTAGGTCCGATTAGCTCACAGGCCATAATTTCACATTGAGACGCTAGAAACGGCAATTTTGTTGCAGATCAGTTAATAATTGATGAAAATGAAAAAAAGGAGAAAGCTGTCCTACTCCACAATGAAGTTAGAAGTTCCATATCTGAATATGATTGCCCAGTTTTTGTGGGTAAGGATTCCATAACGCAATATTTTGCAGGAATATTAAGTTATCGACATAAATATATATCTGTATGGTACCAAAATTTGAATTTCTAGATTTCCTGCCTCGAACGGATATATTACATCTGATCTTGTATTGCGAATGGGAGCTACATGACCATTGTGCAAAGGTAGCTATTCAATACAGAATATAAAAAGTATGCAATAAAACATAGAAAGTAAAAGAGAAGTGCCATAAAATGATTGGTATGATGGAGAGAAAGAGAATTGTTTTTATCATGTGATTAGACGAGAGAAAAGAAAATACACACAAGAGAAAACATGAATTATAATTTATCTGTTGAAGAGAAAATAGAAGAAAAAGAAGAAAAAAAAAACTCAAATAAAATTTCTAAATTTGTATTCTACTTTTTTAAAAAAAAATTCAAATTTTTCTATCTGTATTTTGCATTCCAACCAAAATGTTATATAAATAATATGTTTTTAATATAAACTTAATTAACTTCTGTATAAACAAAAAAAAAAGAGCATTTATGAATATACAATTACTTTTTTTTTTACTTTCACCTTTTTTTTTATCTCACATCTATCATTTTTTTTTTCTATTTTCTCCTTTCTAAAAATAAATAGCAATAAACATACATCTACTTTCTTTTTTATTTGATTTTCAACTTTTTCTTTTTTATCACATCTATCATTTTTTCTATATGTTGTTTCCCCTCTTTTCCCCCCTTTATATCTTTGTTCTTATAATTAAGATTGTTAAAATCGAGATTTTACCTAGGATAGAGGGGACAAAAGATCGTAAATCGATGATCATAAAATCGGATCGAAATCCTACGTTAATACCTAAAATTTCTATATATAATCTATATGCATAAAAAAACTCAACAAATAAAGAAACAAACCTAGATTCATATATAAATTCATAAGTCATAACATAACATTAATTCATATAAAATTGAAATTGTTCCAAGTTCCAACTCTAATCATTTAGGAGAGCATTCAACTCCTCTTGACAATTATCATCATCTTCATTGTCAATAATAATAATAGCAAAATAATTAATACATATTTGAAATATTTAAATTATGGATGTAAAATGGACATTAGCTTAATCTCTATTTTTTTTAACTTTTCCTTTTATTGTTTATCATCATTTTAATTTTAATATTTATCTCAATCAAATAACCTAGCTTTCTATAACTTTTTCACTTTCTTTCATTTTCATATTTTCATCCCACACACCCATGCGGTGAACCCCAGCAGAACGCACCCCGCATCTCTCTCTTCTCCCTCTACTTGCCCACGATTCAAAGATCTGCTACTCTCTCTCTCTGTCTCTTGCATTCTTTCTCTGCGTTGCCATGACGGAACCAACGGAGCTATGCACGTCATCTTCATTGGCAAGGGACCCAACCACCGTGATTCATCCAAGGCGCGAGCCCTTCGAGCACGGCCTCTTGCCTATCCCGCGCCTCATCTTCTCCGACTCGGCGCAAAGCCTGATTTCGTTGAAGCAAAGCTTCTCGAGTCTTCCTCCAACCAGCGAGTCGACTCAGTGACCATCTCCGAGTCACTTCAGATCTCCATTGAGCAAGCCAGGCTCGTCCTCCATACTCTCGCCGAGCTTTTTCGAAACGTAGGTAAGATTTTAGGGTTTTAAAATTTCTCATCGAGCTTGGATCGTTCGGGATCGTAGATCCCACGATTCCACGTTCCCACGATCCTACTCGCGATTCCACTTCGATCTTGCTCGCCGACGATCCCACCCCCGATCCAGATAGCTTGGCGCCGGTCGGATCGTAAAATTGTGCGATTTCACAATGTAGATTGCGATTTTAACAATACTGCTTATAATCTAAATCGACCTCGAAATGAAGTGGACATTTATCACTGTGTTTAGAAACATATATGGATGCATATATGAATGTATATTATTTATATTTTTTTTTCACATCTTGATTCTTAACTAAAGTAATTAGTTCTCGCTTTCACGTTATGGGACCGTTGAGCATGATAAACCAAATATGTAAAAGCAACTGAAACGGATCTTGCTTCTCTCACCTTTTTAAAAGCAAGCTACACATATTGCTAAGCTTGTCTCGCTTTGGTTGGAGCATTTTAACCGGCATAAAAAGTTAAGCTACAATTGCGAAAAAGAATCAAGCCATGTTTATTTAAAATTCTGACAAATAGTTCCACAACCATAGTAATTATGTCAGTACTGATACGAGAGAAGGAAGACCATTAGATTAAACGATTGTTTGGATTGTCATTAGGGCAATCCCAACCTAAGTTTCCAGAAGCACGATCTTTTGATCCTTCTGCGGTGGAGTAGCATTGGATTTCTTGTTGCTGTAAGAACTCTGAATACAAACATGCGCTAAATAGATGAGATATATAAAACGATCCTAGATAACTTGCATTTAAGAATTAAGAGCAAAAGCAAATTAAGAGTTGTTTAAGTTGTAAAATATACACAAAGAGATAAATTTTTAAATAAGTTTGCTCGGTATCATGGTTAGAGATGTTCTTTTGCTGAATATAAAGTATGATAATAACGTGTTTGATTTCATGTGGATGACATGATTTTTTACATTTAATTAGAAGTTAGTAGTTATACCTTCCTACGTTTCTTTAATAAAATTGATATGATCTTTCCTTTTATAATAAATTTCGGAACACGCGTTAAATTAACCAACTAACAAAACCCAACAACAATTCAATCCATGCATAATGAGGTCGTGGAGAGAAAGGGAATTCTGATACAGCAAAATGAAAGAAAAATAACTTTAACAACTACTTTTAGATAATGAATTTAGATGGGAAGAGAAAGAGTTCATATTTTTAAATTAAACAATTTATGATATTTAAGAGAAAAAAAATGAGATGTTAAGAGAATTTATCATAATTTATTTTATTTAAACAAATAAATATAATTTCCATAAAATAAGAAATTTGACCACATGCAAGCAGAATTGAAAAGTAGGGAAGAACTTGATAAGGATTAAAAGCTTTCCCGCTACTTCCTTATCTAACTTCTTTACATTATTTCTGTCTCTCGCTAATTCCTCTCTCTCTCCATCATCTGTTCATTCTCATTAAATATATTTTGTATTTTTTTTCCTCATTTGTCTTTTTAGCTAGAGAAGCAACAAGAAAGGAGATCTAGAGTATTCATTATCCAATTTTAGATGGAGGCATAGAGATTGTTGACAAAGAAATAGAGTATAAAACTACATAATGGATCCACTTTTTATTCACTACTTTTATGGCTCCTTTCTTTTCGGTTAATTATATTCCAATGTCTTACAATATGGTTTTACATAGAGGCATTGATTAAAAAAATAAATAACAGAGACATTGATTAATATGGTTCATCAGCAGTTGTATTGACGATGATGAGTAGTGCTTTAGAAATTCGATTGATGGAGTGTTTGGAAACTTGTTGAAATGGACGAATTACAGTTATGACGTAAAAGTTATAATTATTAGCTTCTAAAAATTAGATCTAAAATATAAAAAATCACATTCAAAACTTGAAATCAAAACATACTATGAATCACTTGGTTAGATTGATGAATTGGTGAATTGATGAACTATTTAGAGAAACAATAGTAAAAAAATTAAAAATTGGTTAAAAACAGTAAAATGTTTACAACAAGTTAATAAAAAATATATGATACAATGTTATTTTAAGTTTTTTGTTTAGAAAAATCAACTTAATGTATTTAGGAAATAGAGACCTGGGTACTAGCTTTCTTTCCTTTGCTAAATATTCACCTCATTCCCTTCTCTATGCTAGATGGGAAATGATCTGGTTCTGCATTATAATGAGCTGGGATGTACTTCCTTATCTTTTCTCACTTTGACAAATCTCGTTTGTTTTTATATGCTATTATCTTTTCTCACTGTGACAAATTTCGTTTGTTTTTATATGCTATGATGTATGTCTCGATTATAGTTGATTTTGGATATGATGAAATGAAATGGGAAAATCAGCAAGTTACAATTGTTATGATTTCCCTCGTCGGCACCTCATTTTGTTGAGTCGTTATCTCCTCCTTCATGACATTTCTTATCATTTACTTATGTATTTTGTGTGCCTTATGAATGGATAAATATTAACGTAGTTTTAAGTTACACTTTTTTAAAAAATAAGATGAAGTAGTGAGGTTCAATCTCCGCTTAATTGGTCATTTTAACTTATATCAATAACATAAACATCAATCACACCTTTGATCCAAGTTAATTGAGATAGGTGGTAATTTAAAAAAAAAGAAAAAAAGGAAAAATGAGACAAAAAAAAAAAAAGAAAATAAGATAAAAGAAAAGAATGGTGAAAGAAGGAGGCGAAAAAACGAAAAGGAAAAGAACTAAAAAGAGACCGTCTGGAACATAGAGATAATAACGAATCTAACCCTCCACTAAGCTTATAACTATTCTCCATTCAGTCATAAGACATACCTTTTACCAATCTATATTTCACTTCAATAAGTCTTGTTTAATTATATTTTCTCATGTAAATTTCGGTCTACCTTTACTTCTTTGTATCGAACTCTTGCTAATAAACTCTTGTCTTATGGGAGCATCTAGAAACTGTCTCATTACTTACCCAAACAACCTCAATCTATACTCATGATCTTTTCAATCACTGGTACTACTATTATCTTATCTATCTTCATATAGAGAAAATGACTTACATAAAAAAAATACAATAAAAAAACTAGTTATTTTTCCCATTCATGTCAACTATACCGCAATATTTGCATATAATTCAAGTTTAAAAAATGTCAAACGGAAGGGGATAGAGATGACTTTGATTGGCGTATTGAGAAGCACTTTTCCCCTTGGTTTACATTCTTTTGAAACCTAGAAAAATTGAGTATATCAATGTGCACCAACTTGTCACTAAAGTAATGCTGCTATGGAAAAAAAAAATCATTTTTCAATCATGTTGGCCTTGAATGAAAGAGATCCCAGCAGTAATGGCTTTGAAAGCACGCCAATATAAAAAATGTGAAAAAAAAGGTTGCTTAATGTGAATGGTTAAGGAAAATGAGATTCCACATACTTCGGTAAGAGAATTGCTTTGAAATTTACAATACAACCCACTTGCCATTCTAAGATGATTGGGCATTTGTTTCATTGTTGTTTTGTCGTCTATGATTGGGCCATTTCCTGTACTTATTTTTTCTTCCTGAACCCTAGTGAAACGTGAAACAACTTGAAGGAATAAAAATACTGACCCTCTTTGATCTCTTTTACTCACTTAGCAGGCACCTCACCCCACTCTCAAACTCTAAGGCTTTGTTTGGGAGAGAGATTTTGGAGGAAAAGGAAGGGAATAAAAAGGTTTAGGTAGAAAGATCTCCTTGTTTGAGAGTTTTAATTTTCGAGGGAAAGGATTTGAGGATTTTTAAAACTCCTCTGAAATCCTCTAAAGCTTAAAAATTGTTTTGTTTGGGAGAGAGATTTTGGAAGGGAAGGGAGGGAAATGAAAGGTTTAGGTAGAGAGATCTCCTTGTTTGAGAGTTTTAATTTTTGAGGGAAAGGATTTGAGAATTTTTAAAACTCCTCTGAAATCCTCTAAAGCTTAAAAATTGTTGTCCCCCCTATTTGGGGATTTTTAGAAGGCAAAGTAATAAAATTATTATCCTACCTCAACCAATGTTAATAAAATTATTATCTTACCCCAACCAGTGTTAATAAAACATCAAAATATAAAGCATTGAATCACAATTCAAAGACAAAATTATAAAAGTATCTTATTAACTCTCCATTTCCCTCTCTTAATATATTTTTAACTCTCAAACAAAGAGAAAAGAATTTTCCTCATTTTCCTTCCTTTCCTTCCCCTTGAATCTCTTTCCTTTCCTTCTCCTCCTAACTCCCAAAGAAAGCCTAAAGCACCTCCTTCCACCTCCTTCCTCCCCATGCGGTGCTCACGTCCCTCCCTATGTCAACCGTCGCCATTGTCAACAGCCACGCCTTTGTTGTCGGGTTCTTGTTCGCAATTAGCCACAACTACATCCTTATGCACTGCAACCATTAAGTGTTGTACACACCGGAGGTGAACCCGCATACCGCCCGAGTTGGTCGAGAATAGGAAGGAGTCATAGAGAGCATGTGCTCACACCTTTGCATGATTGCAAAAACTTGACTCACCACTCGGTTTGTAAGGTCAATATACATACATGTATGAATTTGTTAAATACGTATCAGCCAATAAAATTAGCAAGGATATAGTTTACTTGATTACACATGATACATGATGAGTTGTTAATTTTCAAATGTGTGTTTGATTTAACATTGGAAGACTCCAAACAACCATTAAATCAAAAGCACCAATTTGCGAATTTTTCCACTGAATCAAAGGCTTAATTATTACACGTTTTCTTAACCATTTTTCACTTTTTGTGTATATATTTTGCTGCTGAACTATAAAATTTGCATATTTTGTCACACAACTTTCAAAATTTCATGCATTTTTTCACTCAACTTTTTTTTCAAATTTTATCACTCTGACTTTCAAAATTTAACACCTTTTGTCACCTGATTTTGAAAACAAAAATGCTTAATTATAATATAGGGGATAAAATGTGCAAGATTTTGAAAACTGTGTGGCAAAATGCACAAACTTTTGAACGTTGAGGAGCAAAGTATGCAAAAAAAAAAGTTGAGTGACAAAATATATAAAATTCAAAAAATTTGGTGACAAAATATGTAAATTGCATAGTTTGGTGGCAAAATTTATGAAACATTAAAAAAGGGGGGCAAAAAGTTCAATTATGCCTATTTTATATAATCTTAAGTTGTTAGGTTAGGAATTTTATAATTCTTAATTAGATTGTGTTTGAGATGATTGCAAAAATTGAATTATTTCAATAAGATTATTGTTATAATCAACTATAATAAGAATTAATTTTTGTTTGGATAAGTTTGTTGAAAAGTGATTTTAAGATAATTAATTTTGTTTGGAAGAAAAAAAATATTTTTTGCATAATAAAAGAGTAAGAAAACAACTTGTAAAGGTTAAAAGTCCCAAAAACAGAGAGTTGTAATGGGATTTAAAAACTTTCAAAACTTTTTTCGTAAAATGCACCTTCGTCTTTGATAGATTTTTTTTTTTTTTTTTTGTAAAGAGAGATATATCAAAGAACAACAGACAAAGTAATATCTAACAACACTTTTCATGTTATATGAATTTTTTTTCCAGCATAACGGTAGCATCTAATAATCATTTCAATCCACTAACATGAATATAACAACATTGTAACATAAAAACAGTATCAATAATATAAACATACATTCATAGAATCAAAATAATGAAATGAAAGGACTTATGAGGTCCATCGATCTCCACGCCGCATGAAAGAACATCATAGAGAAAAATACAACCCCACCCATTACCTCTTTCTTAGCTTGATGAAGAATGAAAACCTCCCTCTTCTCCTATTCCTTGCGCTGAACCACCAACACCAAGGGCAGAAGCTTCAACTTTGCTCCTCTCAAGCTCTTACTCTAACTCTCTAATTTTCTCTAGTGTGAAGAATGAGCTTCTTAAGTTTGGTTTAATAGGCACTTAGGCTGGACAAGTCATGCCAAGGGTGGCAAGAAGAGCCAATGGGAGGCAGATTATTTTACTGTTCACACTCTGTATTGCTATTTGTACCCATTTTAGAGGCAGATCAGAATTCCTTTTATTTTTATTTTCTAAGCTCAAAACTAAGACCCTTTTAGCCCATCATATCAAATGCATACCAATCAATCAATTAATTAACTAATCATCAAAGCACATAGTTTAATTAATGAAAATAAAACACAATCATAATTAAGGAAATTGTAGAAATTTAAACATACAAACTTTTTAATATTTGAATAAATCAAGCAGGGTCCGGCTACCGTTAACTATATAAATACTGGGATACGGTGAACGACATAAATATAAAATTACTTGCTAAAGATGGATTACTGCAGTAGTAATAAGTAACAATAATTTTTCAAATTTTTTTAAATGTAAAAGAAAAACTCACAAGCTCCCTCCCCAAGCCCCAAAAACGCAAGTCGTCACCTACCTCGCGTCCTCGCCTCCGCTCGCTCCACCGCAAGCCCCAAAACACAGGTCGATCACCTCCAGAAAGCTCCCACCATCGACCGCGTTGATGCATTCGCATATTCACAGCAACAATGACTACTTCTACAGTAGTAATAGGTAACAATAATTTTTCAAATTCTTTTAAATGTAAAAGAAAACCTCACAAGCTCCTTCCCCAAGCCCTAAAAACGCAATTCGTCACCTACATCGCGTCCTCACCTCCACTCGATCCACCTTAAGCCCCAAAACGCAGGTCGATCACCTCCAGAAAGCTTCCACCGTCGACCACGTTGATGGATCCGCAAATTCGCAGCAACAATGACTACTTCACTCTTTTCTCTCTCCTCTAAAACATATTATCAAAAGATGTCATTTTTTGAAATAGAGTGAGACAAACCTTTTTTCTGAAAGAAGACTAACAACACACACATCGCCTTTTCTAAAGAAAAAAATGAATCATGCATGTTGATGGAGGGAAAGGTGGAAAAACAGTTATCAAATTGTTGAAAACCAATGGAGAAAAACCCTCCACAAACTATCAAAATGCCGATTCAATGGCCAATTTAGAGCATAAGAATTTTTTTGAAGAAAAGTATTACTGTGGGTTAAGAATGCCCAAAAAGGTTGAAGCAATTTATTGTGATATTTCTCATGCTTTTCCAATTTAGTGCAAAAAGATTTCAGAAAAACAGTCGATGGCCAATGGTTCATATTTAGAACATGAAAATGAATAGAATACCTCAAAACAATCAAGAGGGGAGGTGAATTGGTTGAATCTTCCCCTTTAATAATTTTAAAATCAGAGTTTATCAAGGATCTTTATCACTTAAAAATTGTTCTAAAAACCAAGAATCAATATTCAATCAACTTCCCTTTTCAAGAACAAAAGAAAACAGAGGATAATCTTTTGTGCAATGAAATTGATTCACAAACAAAGCAATTAAGAGATGGATAGGTGAGAAGAAAGATTAGTCATATATTTTTATACTGGTTCACCTTAAACCCTATGAGGCTACATCCAGTTCTTCTATTCAACACTAGAGTAGAGTTCGACTATTGCAAAAAAAATATTCTTACAAGCAAATTACAAGCCTCTTTATCAACCCTAGATAAAGTTCAGAAGTCTAAAACCCTATTAGACTCTTACAGACCAAAACCCACACTGAGAACACTACTCAGCTATCTTTTAGAGAAACATTATCTCCTCTTGCAAGAAAACCAATTACAATAGACTAATCCTTACAAAAATTCAAATAACAGATTACACCTTCAAAGAATAAGGAAAGCTATCACCTGATAATCCAAGAATGAATGCACAATGAATGATTCTCAGGTTGAAAGACAGATTACAATCACATATGCAGTTCTTTCCTTATGCTTTGAATGAATGAGGCTTCACCTTCTTGAATCAAAAACCCATATGAATTTTGTGAAGCTACGTGTGTTTAGAACTCAGAGAAACTCACTAATAAAAGCTCTGAATGTTTGTGAAAGCCCAGAATACGTATTATCAAAAGTTACAAACTTCAGAGAAGTGGGCTCTATTTATAACAGATTTCTAACTAAAAATAATCGATTAAACACGCTCCTGTAATCGATTATTTATCATTTGTAATGGATTAAATCAAGACTGTAATCGATTAAAATGCTCCTAATAGTTTCTGGGTTTAGGCTATGAACAATATAATCGATTATTCTGTGAAGTAATCGATTAAACTAGTCAGACATGTTTTTCTAAATGAGCTTTGTAATCGATTAATACGATATGTAATCGATTAAGACAGTGAGTTGTGATTCTTCTATTATGCATGTGATCCTTTGTAATCGATTATCACAATGTGTAATCGATTAAGACAAAGCGATGTGATTTTTCTAAGTCTGCATGTATAGGCTTGTAATCGATTACCAATTTTATGTAATCGATTAAGACAGAGAGTTGTATCTTGCATAAAAAGCCTTAGTAATCGATTAAACCGATATGTAATCGATTACAATGATCATGATTTATTTTCTAAAGGGCACGAAGAACAAAATAATCGATGACACTATTCTTGTAATCAATTATTAAATATGCAACTTTATTTTTCCAAAAACTTTGCTTCCTAAGTGCCTTTCTAATGAATTTCTTTTACTTAATCAATTAATCTAATGATCCTAAATGAATGATTAATGCATGATGTGCACAATTGGATTATCAGATCATATACTTCCTTTTACAATTGATCAATTGATTCTTCAAGCTTTCCTTTGAGCATTTTCTTTGAGCATGTTTTAAAGTCCAAAACCTTGAAGCTTGATCATTTGTTCATTTATGCTTGGCTTCACTTGAATCAACAATCTCCCCCTTTTTGGCTTTAAACATGCCAAATCTTCCATTTGATTAAGAATAAGTACTTGGAGATCAATTTGAAAAGCCACTGTTTGAACAAGCTTTATAAACCTGAAAACTTTCAAACAATCTTGCCAAAAACAAGTGTTAAAGCACATGTTTGGTCATGAGGCATTCAATTAAGCATTAGACCATTGTATTATGTTCAGTTTTTCACATTAACTCCCCCTTAATTCCAGCATTCATTCAAATCAATTTCTGGGCAAAAATTGAATCAAAAAATAGGGATGAACAGAGAACATATCAAACTACTCCCCCTTAATCAATTCTCCCCCTATTTGGCTTGTTAAAAGACAAAAATAAAGCAGGCACAGCGGATTTTAAACTGGAATTGCATAATGTATTAATAGGATTACCATATGAGGCAGTACATAAAGCAAATTATAAAATAAAACAGAACATAACATTGTCTATTACAACCAGAAATATAACTAAATATAAACTAAGAAAAAACATAAACTAAAAATCCTAGAATTCTGCAGAGGCTCTATCATCCATGTTAGTTTCAATAGCCTCCAGCCTTTCCC
>PYAF01004515.1:61931-79341 GCA_007407185.1 Glycine tomentella | reverse complement strand
AGATGCACAAGTGCAAAAGAAATGTGGGAGATGCTGGAAATTACTCATGAAGGAACTGAGGAAGTTAGAAGATCAAGGAAGCATGCTTTGATCCATGAGTATGAAATGTTCAAGATGAACACCAATGAGAGCATTTCTCAGCTGCAGACCAGATTTACTCACATTGTAAATCACCTTTTGGGTCTTGGAAAGGTCTTTGCCACTGAAGAATTAAACATCAAAATATTGAAGTGTTTGACAAGACCTTGGCAACCAAAAGTTACAGCAATCAAGGAGTCCAAGGATCTATCAAAGATGTCTATGGCTACATGATTTGGTAAGCTTCTTGAATATGAATTAGAAATGTCACAATTAACATCTTGTGAAGATGCAGAAAAGAAAACAAGAAGCATAGCCTTGAAAGCTACAACTTTGAAAGCTGAAAAGGAAGAGGAAACAAGTGAAGAGGATCATGAAGATAATGTAAACTTGGTGGTCAGAAAGTTCATCAAATTTCTGAAGAAAAACAAGAATAAAAGGTTCACCAAAGGCAGAAAAACAACAACACCAACAACAACCTCAACAAGAAGATTGACAACAATTTCACATGATTTAAGTGTGGCAAACCAGGTCACATTAAATCTGAATGCTTAATCTACTTGAGGAAGCAACAAGGTGAAGGCAAGATGAAAAAGGAAGGAAAAGCCAAAAGAGCATACATAGCGTGGGAAGATAATGAGTCAACAACTTCAGATACTTCCACAGAAAATGAAGAAGCTAACATGTGTCTCACCTCCACCATCAATGAAGATGATGATGACTTGCTAAGTGATGGAGATGAGGTAAATTCTGAACTTGACCAAGTTATTCATGCTTTTCAAGAAATGCATGAGAAAGCCCAAAGACTTGCAAAATCCAATAATAAGATCAAAGGAAATCTTAGATGACATATTGAAAAAATTACTGAATTGCAAAATGAGATTTGCAACTTGAAAGAAGAAAATGAAAAACTTTTTTCAAGTTACAAATTGAATGGATGTGTGTGTGCTTCTTCCTCTAGCAATGTTGACAAGTATAAATTGCTTCAAAAGGATATTGATGAGTATAAACAACGTCAAGGTGAAAAATATATGTTGCTCTTAGCCAAAAACAGTGATTTAATTGATCTCTTGAGAAAGTTTTACAAGGGAAAATGCAACTTGGCTGAAATGTTAAGTGTGTAAAAGTATGTTGGAGATACTTCTGGTTTGGGATATAAACATGGCTCAAAAACATTTGGTGAAACAGTTTTTGTACCTCCAAAACAGAAGAATCAGAAGTGGCAAAAGAATTCAAGGATCAATCAAAATTCTGGTTTTGGGAAAACTTCAAAATTTGTCACTTGCAACTATTGTATGAAAAAGGGGCACACATCATTTAAATGCTATGCTTGCAGATTCTATGTGTCTAATGGAGATTGCATTTGGATTCCTAAAAGAAAGAAAAATGCTAACCCTTATGGACCCAACTTCAATTGGGTACCTTCCCTTGAAATTTGATTTGCATTTTGTAGATGTGTCTAAGAGCTAGAACATTGACTTGGTATCTTGACAGTGGATGCTCTAGACACATGACTGGAGACATGTCCCTACTCTCAAATTTGACTTTAAAAGAAGGAGGATATGTCACCTATGGAGATAATAATAAAGGGAAAATAATTGGATAAGGTAATATTGGAGATAGCTTCAAAGCCAAGATAAAAAATGTGTTGTGTGTAGATGGATTAAAGCACAATTTGTTAAGCATAAGTCAGCTGTGTGACAAAGGCTTTAAAGTGAATTTCAACAAAGAATGTTGCATAATTTCTGATGATAAAAATGGTGAGGTACTGCACATAGGTAAAAGGAAAGGTAATATATATGTGCTTTCAATTGATCATGCATTATTTCATAAATCTTCTTACCTAATAAGCAAAGTTGATGAAACTTGACTGTGGCATAGAAGAGTAAGTCACATAAACATGCATCACACGAACAAGCTCATTAGAAAAGATTTAGTAATTGGATTACCCAAACTCAAATTTGAGAAGGACAAACTTTGTGATACTTGTCAAAAGGGGAAACAAACAAAGAACTCTTTTCAAAGTAAAAACATTGTTTCCACCTCTAGACCACTTGAACTTCTTCACATTGATTTGTTTGGTCCTTCTAGAACTATGAGTTTAGGTGGGAATTATTATGGACTTGTGATTGTGGATGATTACTCTAGATATACTTGGACTCTATTTTGAAATCCAAGAGTGATGCTTTCCTTGTGTAACACCCCGTATGCACCTGGTGTATTAACATTATAATATTATCATATTAGCGCTTAATCACTTTAATTAAAAACTTGCGGAAGCATAAATCAGAAACCATATTTCTTGATTACATTATGTATGGAATATAAAGCATCTCGACACAACAACACAAGCAACACAACTCAAGCCCCTGCTGATCCAGAATCACATAACATAACCATAGGCAAATAACCACAAATTATCTCAACAGATAAATAGGAGGAAACATCAATACATAACATAAACTGGTTATGTACATATACATCATCTGACACTCGAAGTGTCTAAACAAAAGAATAAGCATCTGCGTGCTTTTGATCTCACAGATCCTTCCTCACACGAGGGCATACAAGGTCTATACAAATACAAAAGAAATACATATGTGCACACACACATCTTCCCACTACAGGGGTACAAAACATCATCAAATCACATCTGAGCCACCCAATTCTCCCTGCTGCCGCATGGCCAAGCAGTCACTGTCTCTACTGGGGCCTCTCGCCCTGAGACCGCTCCTCTCTTCTAGAAGAGTCACCTGAAATAACATAAGCCCCACACGGGATGAGACATACATCTCAGTAAGCTCAGGGTCCTTGGAGGCATCTCCTCCACCCTGGCTCACTTTCCATGACACAAGTCATCAGGCATCACAAACATACTGGCCTCCCGGCCCTCATAACAATACAAGCAAGTCATCTAGCTCTAATGTAAGGTGGATCGCATCAACACCAAACCTCAGTGTGAGACCGAAACTCACACCCGTGCCATCCCATCGGGAGCTACCCCTTACGCATGGACGCACGTATATGGTACCTCTGAGAATAGGCAATCAACCACGACGGGACACACCTATCTCTTGGTCTTAAGGGATCATCATCACCCTGGGATCTCATCAACCATGAGCAAACCAAACTAGGAGGTGCGCTCTTCTCCTAGGGAGGTCCATATCTATCTAACTGGCCAGAAGATCTAACAACAGGTATCATAGACATACAAGCATAGATACAAGCATACATATCATTATGAGTAATGCAACAACCATCAATGCATGCATCATGAATGCAACCATCACTCCCTCGGAGTATGGTGGAGCACAAGTATTGGGAAACATCCCCAAGGGACCAAGAACTTACCTGGCAAAACCGAGCTCTGCAGTTCTTTCCCTGCTCCGTGGCCTACGCCACCGACACCCGCGGTGTCACGCCCTATACAAAGCACATAAACACATATCAATCATCAATTCAACCTCACAAGGCATCAACATATCACACGGTTCACAACCGTCATAATGAAAGGAACCTCAGTCCTTTCCAAAACCACTAAGTCCTTTAACTTTAGGTTTATCAGGCTCATCAAATCATTTACCACATATAGACCCTCTGTGGTCTAGTTTAGCCTAGCCAAAGCACTATAGTTTTCACAAGACTCGGTAAAAGCCAACACAAATAGCTCTAAGCTCTATACAGACCATAGCTCAAGAATCCTCATCGTGGCTTAAACGGTTCTTCACACATAAGACACCGCTCCAAAAGCCTCTCAAGCACATCAAAACCATATACCAAGGATCTTAAATGTCATAACATAGCCAAGCAACTCAGCATACTAATATACATGCATCACATAGAGCCAAGAAATCAAAGTTCACCAAACTAACATTTGAGAGCTAATCCTTCATCCTTACAACATTCTAAACACTTATTTCTAAAGGACCCAGGGCTAATACTAGCTCTATCACAAGTGGGTCACTATTCACCCAAAACCCTAACTCACAAAATCAAACGGTGAATCTCGAGTTTCTTACCTCAATGACGACAAGGAAGGCCCAAGGACGACTCCCCCAAGCACGGGTATCCACGAATCGCCGCCATTCCTTGCCGAACTCGAGTTCCATGGACTTCCCTTGAGAAAGGGATTCTCTGATTTGGGGGTTTTCAAGGAAGATTGATGAATGATTCACGCTCACCAAGTGTTTTCCAACAAGATTAGGGTTCAAAGGAAGTGATTTGGTGAACTAAGGTGAAGGAATGAAGCTCGTACCTTCAACAATGGAGGAAGGGCGCTCAGAGGAAGAAGAAACAGCTTTTCCTCTTCAAAATCGTGATTTGCCCTTTTTATAGTGGTCCTGTCAGAGCTGTCACGCTGACCGCGCCACTCTGGTGCTGATCTGCTTCTTTCCGCATCTTTCCCCACACGCTCCTTGTTGGCAAACAGTTTAGAAGGTAGCCAACAATGGCCTAAAACTCCTTTGGCATCTTCTTACTCTTGAGCATGCCCCTTGCCATGTTGAGAATGGTTCTATTCTTCCTTTCGGCTACTCCATTTTTTGTGGGCTTCTAGGAACGGTCAAAGGCCATCGGATTCCATTATGATCACAAAATTCTTGGAATTCTTTAGAAGTGAAATCTCCACCTCTATCGGATCTCATGGCTTTGATCTCGCATCCACTTTTTTTCTCTGCACTAGCCTTGAACTTCTTGAAGACTCCAAACACCTCTGATTTTTGCTTTAGGAAATATACTCACGTTTTCCTTGAGAAATCATCTATGAAGAGAAGAAAGTAGTTACTCTTACCGAGTGAGCTTGGCTTCAATGGTCCATAAACATCTGTATGTTGACGAAACCTTCTTCGAAAAGCTCTTTCAACATTGTTTCCCAAGTAAGCACCCTTCACATAGCTGATGCGGTTGACTAATGGAAGGAAATTCAAGATGCATCCTTGTAGCAAATGTCATAGCCAAGATGCATCGTTGTAGCAGGCCTTGAGACACTTCGCAATGTCTTGTTGAGCGTTTAGCATAAACACTTTATTTCTTGACATACACACTTTAGCAATCAAGTTATTTTGATTGTCTCTTAAAGAAAGAGTATTAGTCTTTAAGTGAACATCATACCCTTTCTCTAGGAGTTCCCTAGACTTAAAATATTATTATTCATATTGGGCACATAGTAAACATTAGAAATGAATTTGTGCCTACCATCTTTTAATCGGATAAGAATTTTACCTTTGGCTTTCACTGGTGTCTTTGATTCATCTCCGAATGAGACATTTCCATTCACCGATTCGTCAAGTTCCATGAACATGTCTCTCTTTCCACACATGTGATTACTTGCCCCTGAGTCTAGATACCATGTATTCTCTTGTTCTCCTACGTTGTTGTTGCATACCATCAATAAAGTGCCATCTTTGTGACTCCTATCTTCCATATAGTTTTCCTTCTCCTCAATTCTTCTTGCAGGGACTCTGCATTAAGAAGCATAATGGTCAATCCTTTGACAGTTGTAGCACTTGATTTGAGACTTGTCACACCTTAATTGGGAGCTACCTCTTCCATGACCTCTCGTTGAGCTCTCTCTTCAATCTTAATTGGCATAGTTGTTGTTGAAGCTTACGCTTCCACGTCCACGACCTATTCCTTGACCATGATATCCTCCTTGTCATCTTGTGTTGCCAAAGTCTTCTTCATTTTCTTTAGAGTTGAGTTGTGACAAAAGTAGTAGTTCACCAATCCTTTGCTTCTTCTTTTTCTTCTCCCCATAGGTTTGTAAAGAGCCCGAGAGTTGCTCTATTGTCATAGCTTCTAAATCTTTTGTTTCTTCTATGATAGAGACAATATGATCAAATTTCGAATCCAAAGATCTCAAAATCTTCTCCATAATTTTTACATCATCTAGCTTGTCACCATTTCTTTTTTAATTGATTAGTCACCCTCATGGCTCTAGAAAAATAATCAGAGATAGTTTCGATATCTTTCATGTGAAAAATTTCGAACTCACTTCTTAGAGTTTGAAGACATGCCTTCTTGACTAGTTTAGCACCCGTGTAAGAAGTTTGTAGCTTCTCCCATTCTTCCTTTATGGTGGTTGCCTCCGAAATCTTCTCAAAAGCATCATGATCCAATCCTTGGTAGATGAAATATAGAGCTTTCTTGTCTCTCTTTCTTGAATCCTTCAAGCTATTCCTTTGAGCTTGGGATAGAGTAATTCCTTCTTTTGGCTCATTGTAGTCTTTCTCTACCATTTCCCACACATCTTGTGATCCAAGGAGGGCCTTCATCTTGATGCTCCAAGTATCATAGTTTCTCTTAGGGAGCATAAGGACTTGGAAAGGAACCATATTGCTACTTGTCATCTCTCTAAAAAAAGATCTTAAAGCTCTGATACCACTTTGTTGAGGATATTTGAGAATATGAAAAGGTTTAGAAAGATTTAGAGGAAGAGAATACTTTATTACTACACAACTCTTTTTCTCTTGGCTTAATACAAAATGGTGGAGAACTCTCCTATTTATACTAGTAGCACCTCCTTAACCAATGGATAGGATTGTGCCAACACAATTCTCATCTAATAACTACAAATCATTTTCTAGAATTTTCTACACTCTCCTAGCCCAAATATTTATGATGGTGGTTTCTAGATACAATTATTCTCTAGATATTTTATGGAGATATCTAGAGCGGATTATTCTAGATTTTGGGTTAAACATCTCTTGGATATTTCTAGATATTGAGTCATTTAACAACTAAGTCCAATGGACCTAAATCAAGTTTATTATTATTCAACAGTATTTTAGCCCTTTGGCATAACCTTTTGTAATAGATAAAATTTACATGTTCACCTTCTACAACAGGTAAAATTTGGCTTGTAGAGTGCGTCTTACTTTTGGGCTACTTCATCGCAGTCAGACCCAATCAAGCAATGTAAAATAAAAAAGTGTTCTTAAAGAATTATTTGCAATTTCTTGCATTTATAATTTTTTATATTCAAACAAGATTTATTTTAAAAATATTAATTTTTCTAAAATATATCAACAACATAAATTAGGTGAAAATTTAAATGTTTATAAAAGATGATATCTTGTTCTAAGTTATTATCATTGATAAAGATCTTCCATTGATGAATGCATTGCACGTTGTGTTTCCAAGCTCAACAACATGTCATTATGTCAATTCCGTATTGCTAAAAATGTGAAAACAAAATGCAAAATGCATGTTACTCCTAAGGCAAATTAGGAAAGATATTCGATGTTTGGAATGAGTTGATGTATCTCTGATGAATATGAGTATGAGTAGTATTTCAAAAACTTTAGATTTTTCTTTCCAATTACCATTTTTCATTAGGAAGCTTAAGCTTAAGATTTTATGTAAGGGATTCAAACTTAGTTCTACTTGGACTAACAATATGTTGATATTTTTTCTTCCTTATTTATTATCTCATTTTATTTATTATTTGGTTCGTATTAAATAATATTTAAATAGTTATATGTTATATTGTTTAGAATTATTGGTAATATGCATTGAAAAATTAATTTTAAACTATTCCTAAATGATCTATTTAGTTATAACACGTTTATATATAATAGAACAAATTGCAAGTTTTCAACAGTAATGTGAATATTATCACTCCTGTATCTTGAGCCGAGTTTTGTAAATTATCACATATTTGTTGTTCTCAAGAGCTAAAAATAAAGTAATTTTAAACTAGTAATATACTTAATTTTAAAGATTTAGTTGGGAATGTACTTATACATTTGTGTTATCATCTTAATGATATTTCTGGAAAAATAACTTTGTTATATACTCAATGTCATTTATAAAAGTTGTGTTTCATGTAATATATATATATATATATATATATATATATATAAGTAAATATTTCCTCTCTTAATAAAGGAAAATTGCTCACTTTTTTTCGTATAATAGGAAAGGTGACTTTTGTGAAAAGAATGCAAGAAATGTTTTTTTCTTCCTTTTTTACAGAAATGCATGAAAGTTTTAATAAATTATGAGATTTTTAGATTCACTAAACGACTAAAGGTAAGAAATATGAACGAATTAATTAGGAGAAAAATACATTAATCACTTAGGTATTGCGAAGACAATAAACCAAGAATTAGCAATTCTACATATAACGTAATTATATGTGAGTAATGTATATTTAATTCTCAAATGAAAAAATTAAAATTAGAAAGATAAAAAAAAAACTTAAAATGATATTATAAACAATTTTACTTATAGAGTAACAAAATTATACTTATAGAGTAACCAGATAGATCAATCTTCAACTTTAATAGATTATAATGGACACTTTAATTTAAGTTACTGAGAGAGGGAAAAGCAGGAAGCAAAAAAAAAAGATGAAATTTTGAATGAAATAGAAAGCAGGGAAAATAGATCCAATACAATCCAAAGCTAACAAAAGAAACTCAATTACTGTGATCAGGTGGAATGATAAAGCTGAGCTCCCCGATTCGAATTCCACGGAAACTCGGAAAGCTAATACCAACAACCAAAATAAAATGAAAGAAGAATCAAAAACAAGGAATTGATAGAAAAAAAAAAAAAGGAGTGCAAAAAAGATCGAGGAGACACATTGGTGGAGTTAAAACTTTGATAATTTACTCTTTTAAGACATTCTATATTTTGTTCCACTATTTTTTTTTTGTCAAATCACATATACAGAAAAAGTTACAAAAAGAAGGTGTGAAATTGAGGAATGAAATGATTAATTTAATAAATTAGGGCGGAAAATGAACTAAACTTAGAAATTAAAGAGATAAAGTGTTTTTTTATCCATTATTTTCAGTTAAATGCTTGTTTTTATTATGTATAATGATAATTGATAAGATATTATAATAAATTAGAAGTTAGTGTTTTAAAAATTACTAAAAATTATTGAAATATTTTTTTATCGATTGCAAGTTTGTTTAATTAGTAAAAAAACCTAAACCGCCAAATATAGCTATATTAGGTTATAATGCATCAACCTTTAAATTCTTTTACAGTGTAGTTAATATTAAATTATTTAAATCATTTTACTGTGTATATAAATTGACTCATCATCGTTTCCTTATCCTTGAAAACATGTATGTGGTCATAAACTTTATGAATTCACCCAGCGCCATGAAAGTGAGAACCAACTTTATTCGTTTCACAAGATACCTGTGAGTGAAGCAAGAATTAAACAGGCTTTATTCTTGTTTCTTATTTTTCTCTTTATCTTTCCTCCCCCCTCTCTTTTGACCCTTTTTTTCTTTTCTGGCAAAAATATAATAACGTACAATATATCACCCATAAAGAAAGGGGTCCCTACTCCCTACTCCCCTCTTTGTCACGTAACATTTGACCGTAGTTGCAATATTAGGAACCTTCCCTAAACACAATTTCTCAATTTCGCTTTAATTTCCCCCCTAGCTACTACTAGAGTGTTACCATAATATTGATTATTATGACAATAGAAAGAGAATAATTCACTATGTAAATATTTATTTGTTCCAAAATGTCCTAATTAATGGCTAATAAAATAATAGTTTTGTCTGTGACATTTATTTTAATGATATGTCCATTTATGAGAATACTACTATATCAAATGATAACTTAGGGTCGGTTTGGTCGAAGAGAAAATAAAAGGAAAAAAATAAAAAGAAAATAAAATACGATTAACGAAATATTTTTTTTTTGTTTTGTTTGGAGAGAAAATGGAAAGAAAAGTTATTTTTTATATACAAAAATTTAAATTTTTTCTTCTTTTCATTTTCTTTCCAATTCAAATTTTGAAATTTTTCTTCCATTTTCTTTCCTTCCCTTTTTTTTCTTTCGCAACCAAACATAGGGTTAGCTCGCAAATTAAACAGTGACATATAATTTTGATAAAGAAACGTGGGAATGGGCAAAGTGAAAGTGATGTATCCGATTTTTGACATAGATATAATTGTTGGTAGTCTTTATCTTTTGCAATCACAAATCTTTGAATGGTCACTTCTTCGTTTAACACCTAGAGACGCAACCATGAGGAGGTTCGTTTTCTCTACAATGAAAGTGCCAGGGTCTTTCCTAGTGGACCACAATTGAAAGTTTCAAATGTGTTGTACACGTTTTTGGGCGCTCGAAAAAAACAACATAGGAAACAAGCAATAAACCTTGTTGGCGAGAAGAAGCATATTGAAAAACAGAGAAAAGGAAACCATGTCTCTCAAGGTTGTAACAGTGGTGTTTTTCCTGGCAACAATAGTTGTAGTCAGTGATGACACCAGTTTCACCTACAATGGGTTCCAATCTTCTCATTTGTACCTTGATGGAAGTGCTGAGTTCACCACCAACGGCATGCTTAAGCTCACCAATCACACCAAGCAACAAAAGGGTCATGCTTTCTTCCCAAGTCCAATAGTCTTCAAGAACACCACAAGTGGAAGTGTGTTTTCTTTCTCCACAACTTTTGTGTTTGCCATAAGGTCTGAGTTTCCCAATTTGAGTGGTCATGGGATTGTGTTCGTGGTTTCTCCAACAAAAGGGGTTCCACATTCTTTTCCAAGCCAGTACCTTGGCCTCTTTGATGACACCAACAACGGCAACAACAGCAACCATGTTTTTGGGGTGGAGCTTGATACAATTCTGAACACGGAGTTTGGTGATATCAATGACAACCATGTTGGAATTGATGTTAATGAATTGAAGTCGGTTAAATCAGCTGCTGCAGGGTATTACCGCGATGGGGGGTTTAAGAATTTGAGTCTCATCAGTGGCTACCCAGTGCAGGTGTGGGTGGAATATGATGGCCTAAAGAAGCAGATTGATGTTACTTTAGCTCCAATCAATGTCGGTAAACCGGAAGGCCCTTTATTATCATTGAGCAAAGACCTTTCTCCAATTCTGAACAGTAGCATGTATGTTGGATTCTCATCCTCAACTGGGTCAATTCTAAGTTCTCATTATGTTTTGGGTTGGAGCTTTAAGGTGAATGGCAAGGCTAAACAGCTTGCAATCTCTGAACTCCCCATGCTACCTAGACTAGGTGGTAAAGAAGAGTCAAAGGTTCTTATTGTAGTGTTGCCTCTGATATTACTCAGTTTGATTCTCATGGTGGCTCTAGCAGCGGTTCATATCATCAAGAGGAAGAAGTTCGGGGAGCTGCTTGAAGATTGGGAGCAAGACTATGGTCCTCACAGGTTCAAGTACAAAGATCTTAGCATAGCAACAAAGGGGTTCAGGGAGAAGGAGCTGTTGGGGAGTGGTGGATTTGGTAGAGTCTACAAAGGGGTGATGCCAATTTCCAAAATTGAGGTGGCAGTGAAGAAGGTGTCCCATGAATCAAGGCAAGGGATGAGGGAATTTGTGGCGGAAATCGTTAGCATTGGCCGTCTCCGGCACCGGAATTTGGTTCCCCTTCTGGGGTACTGCAGGCGCAAAGGAGAGTTGCTATTGGTCTATGACTACATGCCAAATGGAAGCCTTGACAAGTATCTCTACAACAAACCAAGAGTGACCTTAAATTGGAGCCAGAGGTTTAGAATCACAAAAGGGGTTGCTTCAGGTCTGATTTATCTACATGAGGAATGGGAGCAAGTTGTGGTCCACAGAGACATTAAGGCTAGCAATGTGCTACTTGATGCTGAATTGAATGGTAGATTAGGGGACTTTGGTCTTTCAAGGTTGTATGAACATGGAACTGATCCTCACACTACTCATGTGGTTGGAACTCTTGGTTATCTTGCACCTGAGCACACTAGAACAGGTAAGGCAACTACAAGCTCTGATGTGTTTGCTTTTGGTGCATTTATGCTAGAGGTTGTGTGTGGAAGGAGGCCAATAGAGAAAGGAGGGGAATCTGGGAGCGAAATTCTGGTCGATTGGGTGTATAATTGTTGGAAAAAGGGTGAGATTCTTGAGGCAAAGGATCCAAACTTGGGCACAAATTATAGGCCAGATGAGGTGGAATTGGTTTTGAAACTCGCCTTATTGTGCTCACATTCTGAGCCTCTGGCTAGGCCAAGCATGCGCCAGGTTGTGCAATACTTGGAGAAAGATGCGCCTCTGCCTGATTTGTCTATGCTTAGCATATCTTCAAATGGCTTAACTTTTGGTCTGCATGAAGATTTTCAGGACTGTCCAATGTCTTATCCTTCATCTATGAATAGGCCAATATCTCATACTTCTTCAATTGCTGAATCACTTCTCTCTGGGGGTCGTTGATTTTTAGAAGACACATGAAATGTGCATGCATGAGCTGTTTCATTGTGTTTGGTTTCATCTTATTCTTAATTGGTCTATTTGTTATTTGTTTATGTATTATATTCTAAAATGAAATGGATTATTGAAAATAGAAAAGAACATAAACAGATTTTGGTGTCTTGTTTTCTTACTATATTTTGCTTCTTTAATAGTCCTAGATATATTGTTCGAGTTTTTATCTCTTGAGTAGGTGAAATAAAAATTGGATCATTCAGTAATGTGACATATGATCAATGTGAAAAGAAGGCCCCATACTTAGAGCATCAAAAGTCCCATTAAATGAAATTAGGAATATGTAAAATCGTACAGAGGAATAGGTTAACTGCCCTCTCGACACATTCTCTAATTTTGAAGATCATACATGATTAGATAGTAACAAAAAAATAATTTTCTTATGTCTTTTAAAATTTGACAGATCGGAAGATTAAGTCCGTTAAATTATTACTTTTTTTCTTATGGAATATCTTTACAGGCTTAGAAGAGTGAAGGTTAAGTAAACTACTCTACCAAATAGTGATTTCAAAAGTTCAATCTCTGTAAAATTTGTCTGGTTCACAATCTACTTTCACTGTCCAATGTTGAATTAATTATCATTTGCTCAAAGGTTTTTCTGGCATTAATAATTTATTTGTTACTTTGAGTCAATCATTTCATGTTAATATAATATAATCTGATACATGTATGTATGATGTATGACTATGTAATTTTTGAATGAACTCAATTGAGTTGTCAATTTTTATATAAAAAAAAAAAAAGGCTGGGTTGTGACTGATGCAGTAATTTCGGCCTTAACAAAAGTGACTTGTTTATTCAGCTATCTTTTTTGTACACTCCCTGTATTCTTTTTAGCTCCATGTGCTTAGTTAGGCTCAAATCAAGCCCAATTCGAAACATGATTTATTGTTGGGAGTTACTATTGGCCTCATTGCCATTGTTAATGGCCCCTACCAAGGGGACTGACACCTATTTTTTTCCCAAAAAATGTCATTTTCATGGAAACACGATTTCATTGAATTAAAGGAGTCAATAAACATAGGAGATTTGATTTTGTTGTATTATTTCAACGGAGTCATAGTTCTGTTGTTATTTAAATGGCGATGGTGTGCGGTGCGGACAGAGTTACAAAAGTGGCTTTACGGCGATGCGATGGTGGCTACACCATGGTAGAGGGGTCACGCACTTTCTCAAACTTGTAGGGGCCAACAAGAAAGAAGGTAGGGGGCAATAGTAGTTCCCTTTTTTGTTCCCCTTCAGATTTTTAATGCGAGTACCACATAACATTGATAGGGTATTGCTATTGACACTACTACCTTTGCTACTAACACTATCTATGTGGGTACCTTTTAGTTATATTACCAAATTTTCCTTTGGATGGAAACACAACAAAACACATGTTTTTGTTAAATACATGAGGGTGAAAAAACAACACATAAAGGAAACAATTTTTATAATGCACGTGTGCAACAAAATCATGTTTTCGTTGTATGTTATTTTTTTCACCCCCATTTATTCAACGGTTCTATTGTATACTTCAAAATTTACAAAATAGAATCGTGTTTCTATTTTTTTTCACCCCCATATATGCAACAGAAACATGATTTAATTGTTGACCTGTATAATTATGAAATGAAATCATGTTTTTATTGTTTATTTTTTCACTTACATTTTACAAAAAAAAAAAAAATCATGATTACGTTATTGTCAAGGTTGTGGCCCACAATAAAATCATGACTACGTTGTTTGGGTTTCAACACACAATAAAATTATGATTCTGTTATGTGTTAAAATCCAGACAATAAAATTTATGATTTCGTTGTGGGTTTTGAGAATACAATTTAAAAAATAAAATCAAAATTTCGTTATGCTAAAGAGATAGTGGTGTCCTAATTCTAGTGGGCAAAAGGAAAAAAAAAAAAAACTTACCTTTTATCTTAGATTGGTCCGACAAGAAAGATGAAAAGATGAATTGGGAAGGGGAACAGTTGGGGTGTCCTGAAAGATGAAGGGAGAAGTGATAGAGAAATTAGAGAAAGGGTTGGAGAAATTATATTTTCTAAGGCTTGGTAGTGTCAATAGTAACTCAGGCAGTGACAATAGCAACTCCCCATAGAAATTGCCCCATCTGCTGTGGGAACTTATGCGGTTCTGTATCTAGTGATTTACAAGGGTCCAAATGGTTTGGTGGGTAACATTTTGTTGTAGTTAGAGCTGCTAAAATATTTTATAAAAAATAATCATAACTAAATATAACTAGTTATATGATAATCAATTATATAAAAGTTGTTATAAAAACTATAATAAATTATATTGAAATGATTATTTTAAATAACTTATTTTTATTTAAAAATAATTATAATTATAAAACTATAACCGATTTTATAGAAATAGTTATTTTAAATAATTCATTTTTGTTTATCCATAACCGATTATATAATTAGTTTTATATACCACTTGTTATATGACTAATTATATTGATAAACATTTATTATTAGTTACGGTTATGATTATTTAAATAATCAAGAGCACCCTAATTGTAGTATACTAGTATTATTTGTTTGAATAGTCACATATTACAGATGCAAATCAAACAACCTCTATATTAATTGAAGCAATTGCCAAGGAGAATATCCGTAACATAGTAAACGTTTAGCTTTTGAAAGTGTATAGAGTTGTTATATAGTTCTTGAAACCTATAAAATTCCAAATAAATTCTTAAAAGTGCTATTTGGCAAATATATTAGTCCAAAATTTTTTTAAAAAAAAACATGACTTAATTGATAATATTAACATATGCTTAAGAATCAAAATGATAGTAAATGATCAAATTTAAAATCTTCGTTGAAATAACTGAAAATTCTAAGAACTTATTTAATTTTTTCTTAATTTCAGGGAAATAATGTAACTGTGTAACACTTTCATGAACTTAAATAGTAATTTAGTCCAGAAATAAATTCAAACAAAAGCATGGCATGATCAGAAAGTTTACTATACACTCTAATACATCAAAAATGATATAGGAACTTTTGGTGTTTAAGATCAAATGGAGAAACATCCCAAACCCGGCCAGAAGAAGAAGAAAGGTTCAGCTCCTCCTTAGAAGCCCAGCTCTTCTCCACTGTATATTATTTGTTGAGTCCTATGTAAGAATAAGAAAGCTAATTAAGTCATGTGACTATCTCAATGTTCACATGTTTTAATAGATATTAACTAATAAAAAGTTATTCTTAGAACCAATATACTATTGAATACTTGGTGAAAAAGAGATAAAAGAGAAAAAAAAAAGTCTAAATATTATAGATGATATAATATGTTAGGAAGAGAGATAGAGAGAAATAATGAATATTAATTAGATGTTTTAAAAAAATGAGAGTTCAAATAACTAATTCAAATGTGTTAAAATTAGTCTGCAATAGTCTTGGTAACGTATGGGACTCAATTTATCTAATTTTTTTATTAAAAAATTTGTTAAAAATATATATTTCTAACATTCCTAAAAAACGTGTCCTGGTTTTTGTCATTGAATATGCAATGACAATGGTTGACCAAGTAAACTATTATAGAATCTTAAGCCAGCAAATAAAATAAATAAATTAAAGAGTCGAATATAACCCAAATTTCATAAACAGTATTGCTACAATCAAATAGAAACTCTCCTAATTGTAAAGTTACCGATGGATTTGGATTTTCTCCTGGGGCTGTCAGAACTATAATATCATTGTTTGACATAAAATCGATTAACCATAGAAAATATTCGAATTTCTTATAACCGTTGCATGTAGCTCCAATAATAAATATTTCTAGTGCAAACTCAATCTATGCAGAGGATCCAAATTCCAAACTCAACTTATAAATAAATCTAGGTATATAGATACCCATTAGTCCATTAGGCGGATTCTAATATGAAGTTCCTTCTTTTAGGCTACATTGATGGATCATTTAGATATACATGTTATTACAGGTTATTTTTTAGAAAAATAAAAATTAAAAAGAAATAAACAACACAAAAAAAAAAGTTAAATTATATTTTAATGGGAAAGATTACCGGTTGAACAGGTTACCAATTTGAAATTAAAAAAAGGTTACTTGTTCATTCGGTAAAAAAGCTTCTTCTAAGCTTCTTTCTCATATTTCCAGGTTGCCAGAGCCGAGGTGGCGGAGATGGAGGCGCTCGTTGGAGGAGAGATTGACAGCGGCTTGAATGGCGGACCAGTTAGAGTTGGAGCTCCGGTGGGGATGGTGGCAATGGTGTTTTCCACCGTAGCTTCATCTTATATTTAGTGTTAGAGAAAGAGAGTTTCAGTCACAGCTGGAGGAAGATAACTTCTTGTTCTTCATGGAGCAATGGGAATATCGATTCTCAATGTAAACTGGTGCTGGTGAAGCTAAGATGGAGGCTGGTGTCGGGGAAGAGGCTGGTGAAGCTAAGATGGAGGCCGGTACTGGTGAAGCTAAGACGGAGGCTGGTGAACCTTAATTTTTTTACTTTTCAAATAATTTATTTGAATATTATCTAAAATTAAAAAAATTACGTTTAAATAAAAAATAATAGAAAATATTAAATAAAAATAAATAACAAATTTAGAAACTATATTAAATAAAAACATATAAAAAATATATTCAAATATTAAATAAAATTAAAAAATTAAGAAAACAAGTTAAAAATGAAAAAAAAAGTTAACAAAATCATTAACACTTTGAAGTCGTAATGGTCTTTATGATCAAAGTCGTAATGGTCTTTATGACTTTGTTTTACATTTCTTTCATTTTTTTTACTTTTATATTTTTATTTTTTTAAAATGTTATTTTATTATTTTTCATTTTCTAAAACTTTTTTTATATTTTATATTCTAAAAAGTTATTGTAGACAAGCATTTTTTTTAATTTTAAGTTTTTTAAAACGTTAATATTTCTAATTCTTAAGTTTTATATTTTATAATTTGAAAATGAAAATGAAAAAACTTAAGTTTTTTCATTTTAGCAAAATTAGAAATATTAACGTTTTAAAAAACTTAAGAATTAAAATTTTAAACAATACTAAAAAATTTCAAATGTTAACCATTAAATAAAACAAAAATAAAAAATTTAAGAATTAAAAACATATACCAAAATT
>PYAF01004515.1:17323-54320 GCA_007407185.1 Glycine tomentella | reverse complement strand
TTAGCGTGGGACTTCAGATTTGGTTTTATTTGGCCCTTGATTCTCCTCTTTTGACCCTGAAATGCATAAATGGTATTGAATTAGATTTAAAATAATAAAAATAGAAAATTTAATTAATTCTAATCTATTTAACTACTCATTTAACTAATTTCTAATCTAAAACTATATTAAAAACAAGATGTGTTTGCAACACATCAGTACATCAGAAGTCCCTATGACTTATGTGTTTATCATAGCAAGGTGGAGGATGGTTCCAACATCTATCTATTACTCTATGTGGATGACTTGCTCACAACATCTCAAAATTTGTTGCCAATTCAAAAGCTAAAATCACTACTCAACGGTGAGTTTGAGATGAAGGACATGAGAGCCGCTGAAAAGATTACGGGCATGGAAATCAAGAAGGACCGAGTCTAGAAGAAACTTTTTTGTGTCAGAAGGAATACATTCAAAAAGTCTTGAATGGGATGACATCCGCAAAACTAGTATGTACTCATCTAACAATGCCCATTCGTCTATCTGAACTCAATACTACTCAGTCATAATTAGAGAATGAATACATGTTTTGTGTTCCCTGTGCAAGTGTTTTAAGTAATCTTGGCTTTCTATAGGAAAAGACTATCATTCTTTTGTGATAGTCTGAGAGCAATTTGTTTAGCCAAAGATCAAGTCCATGATGAGAGGACTTAGCACATTGACGTCATATATCACTTCATCTGTACTGAAAATAGGGTCAAAGTCCAAAAAGTTAATAGGAGGAGAATCCAACTAATATGTCCACGAAGTCTTTTCCAAGAAACAAGTTCATACGTTGTCTGGATATAATTAACATAGATTGCTAAAAATGAACTGAGTTACTTGTAATTTAGAAATGTTATTGAACCTACGTGGAGATTGTTGATTGTTGGACGACAGATGATAGAGATACGGTGGACAACAATGTTTATCGTCTAGTTCAGTACTCTTATCTTTTATATTGGTTGTCCAACCTTTTATAATTTGGTGGAGTGTCCAGTCACGTAGAAGGGAGCGTTCAATCTGGTGGTTCATTAACATAGGTTGTATTGTAATTGTAATTGTTTTTCGTTTTTCTGTTGTAACTGTTTTCAGTTAGACAGTTAGTTGCTGTCTCTTTTATAAGGAGCTTTGAATTCTAGGTTCATTGAGTTAGAGAGTGCTTTAAACCCCTTCATTGTAAATTTTTATTAGAAATAAATTAACAATTTGTGTGATATATCTTCTCCTTCTATCATCTGAACTTCCCTATCTGAGTAGAATTTCTTGAATCTTTGCCAACACAATTCTAAGGAATAAACTGAGGCCATACCAGATCAAAGAGGAAACATGAAAGAATATTTGACGATTTCCTCTATAAAATCCCTAATCAACTTAGCCCAAGGTTAATTTCCTACAAACACGTACCAACCAAGCTTCAACATAGCACCCTGATTAAGGGATCGAAGAGATCTTATACCCAAACTTCCCTCTTCTAAAGGTGCACATGCTTTATGCGAGGACACTGCTACAAGCTTCTGCTTAAAAATATCACCTGTCCAAACAAAACTTCGAAACCATGTGTCCAACGTTTTGAGCAAAGAAACTAGCCAAGTATAGACCTGAAAACTATAAAGCATGGAACCTTGAATGATAGATTTGACAATCTCAACATGACCCATACTAGACAAAGAGAATATTCCATGAAGATAATTTAGCCTTTAGGACCAACGATGGGTAGGAGTTTGCCATCATGAACAAGCTTGGAAATAGCCCTACTTAGAATTTCCTTTTCAAGACAAAAAAAGAAGAGACAAGGGATCCCTTTGTCGAACCCTTCTTTTACAAGCAAAGAAACCACCACCTTACCATTCACCGACAATGAAAGCTTGGTAGCTGCAAGAATGACACGTATCCAATGGTAGAAAGTCTCATTAAATCTAAAATCTTGCAACACTCTAAGAAGGAAACTCCAGTCTAGAGTATCAAAGGCTTTTCTAATATCAAATTTCAACACAAGATTACCTCCAAAAGCTTTATAAGGAAGCATATTAACATCTTCAGAAGTTGCACAAATGCAATCAGATATATGTTTATCCTTAATAAAACCATGTTGCTTGGAAGAAATAATCTTAGGGGCAATGTTAGCAAGACAAGTCGCAAACACCTTTCATTATAATTTTAAACTGAAAATTTGCAAGTGCTACAGGTATAAAGTTTTCAATCATGCCAACTCCAGGAACTTTGGGAATAAGGACCACTATATTAGAATTCAGATTGTGTAAAATCCAACCTTTTTTAAAGAATTGAGTAACAACATGGACCACATCTTTACCAACGACATCCCGATATTGCTAGAAAAAAGCCACTGAAAACGTCCGATCCAGGAGCACCATCACCATTCATTTCAAACACAGTGCTCCTAACTTTTTATCAAGTAGGAACATTCAACAACATACAATTATCCTCACTTGTCACTAAAGAAGGGATAAGACTTTCCACCAATCCTGTGTTAACAATAGAGTTCTGTAATGCATAAATATCAGAGAAATAATCCATAGCAATTTTTTCAATATCAGACTGGCCATCAAATACATGACCATATTTCTTAAGAAATGATAAACGATTAGACATGTATCCAATCTTATCCATTTTATGGAAAAAGGTAGTGTTACTATCACCAAAACAATGCCACTTCATTATGGATTTTTGTTGCCAAAATACCTCTTCATAGTGAAGTGCTTGCTGAAGATTCAATTCACTTGAATTTCTTTGTTACGAAGGATGTCATCATCATCTGTGGAGTTCTCTATTTGAAGCTGAATAGCATTAACGTCATCCATATCCCTCTTAATTTTTCCATGAACATTCCCAAACACAGGATGCTTCCACGAATTTAACTCTATTTTCAAAGACTTCAACTTCTGAGTAAGAACAAACAGGGCAACCATAAAATGGTTTCTTCCATGTTTCTAGAATAACCCGTAGACTATTAGGATGCTCATACCATATTTTCTAGAAACAAAAGCCTTAGCAAAAGTTATGGAATTCTGGTGGTACTAAATAAGAATAAGGTGATGGTTAGACTACATCCTAGTTAGAGTGCAACAGGCTATAGGTGACCAAGTAGAGTTTCATTGACCATTACATAGAAACTGATCCAAGCTCAAATCAATCTTGTGAGCCCCTCGCCTTTCGTTAGACCAAGTAAAGAATGAACCAATAGATGGGAGATGTGTAACAACACAACTATTTGACTAAGAGTGGAACTCATTACACAAGATTTGGGAAAGAGACCAACCTCCCTTCTTTTCATGCACTCCCAAAACATTAAAATCACCCATTAAGCACCATGGTCCATTGTGAGATTGTTAAAGGAGAGCATGATCCTCCCATAAAGAATGTCAACCCACATATGTTGTGGCAGTATGCACAATAACAAACAAACATGTACAACCCTCCATATTAATTGAAAAAGAACCTGCTTGAGAAAAATAATGTATAAGCAAATGAGTATACTTTTCTAGCTGGAAAACCCAAAGATTGGATTTACAACCTTCTCTATTACTCACAGTAAACAAAAACGATGCAACGATCTCCATAAGGAAGCATTTATAAAGGCAAAATTTGTCCAGGGCTCAATAAAAACTAGAAAATTTGAACGATAGGTACAAAAAAGCTTTTTAAGGAATTCTTAGGTGGGCATATTAGCCACACCACTAGCATTCCATAACAAAGCTTTCATCGCAAAGGTTTAGGGGAGCCTGCCTTAGCATAGGCTTTAGCATCACGCAAGGAAACCCCTTGGTTTTTCCTGGTCTTTTTACACTAGGATTTGTACAACACCAATGTAAACTCTAGGTCATTATTTTATGTATTTTGCCCTAGATTCTTGTAACACCTCATATGCATCCGGTGTATTAACATATTACTTAATCAGATGAGCGCATAATTACTCTAATTAAAAAGTTGCGGAAGAGATTTCGAAACCATATTTCTTAGGGGTGTTCGCGGTCTAGATTGGATCGGTTTTGAAGCAAAAAATCATCTGATCCAATCCCTTCGATTTGGTCATTTGATCATCCATTCGGTTTGATTTTTTTTCAAATCCGATCCAATCCAATCCAATTTTTTTTCGGTTTGGATTGGATGGGTTTTCGGTTTTTTAAAATGTCTAAAAATAAAACTGAGACTTATTTTTATCAAAATAAGGAGTATCTAGCATAAACAAACACATTCATTGGACAAAAGCAAACACCATTTTCTAATTTTCATTGGACAAACACGTTCATTGAACAAAATAAAGAGCAATGAAACCTTATTGCAAACATGTTCATTGGACAAAAACAAACATAATTTTCTAATTTTCAAATTGAACTCATAACTTAAATGTAAAACTAAAAAGCCTAAGTAGGTAATTGGATCGGTTTGGATTGGATCGATTTTTACCAGCCAATCCGAAAACCGATCCAATCCGGTGAAAATTTTCGGTTTTCGATTTTTCGGTTTTCGGTTATTTCCGTTATCGGTTTTTCGGTTTAGTCACTACGGTTTGAATCGGTTTTTCTTGATTCATTATGTATGGTACGTATAGACAGTAAATTAAACGAATGACAGATTACCACAATAGCCTCAGTGATCCAGATAACATAAAACAACGACAGATAAGATTATAATATCCAAACCGATATACCAGGAGGTTATAAACCATAGATATCCATCTGCCTATATATAAATTATATGTACATTCCATCAAAATACTTTAATTGTTCCATACAAAATAATAGGCATCAGTGCCCTGATATCACATATCAAATCCTCATATGAGGGTACACCATATACAGAAATTCAATATATGCAAACATACACACTTTTCCCACAAGGGTACAAAATAATAACACATATCATATATATATATGTCTGTACACAACAGTGAGCAACCAAGCTCTCAAAACACTGCTCCAAGCAGCTATACCATGTATGTCCCCTACTAGGGCCTCTCGCCCTGGGGTCCCTCATCCCTGTCAACTGTACAACCTGCAAAATATAATCCCTACACGCGGGGTGAGATAAAAATCTCAGTAAGCTCAGGGTTCTTGGAGATTCTCCTTCACCCTGGCTTACTTCCATGATCACAATACATTAATAGGCATCACAACATCATCACAACAACACATAGGCACACACAAGCTCTAATGTGTAACATCAATAAGTATCCAGGACCATCTCAGTCCCCTAGGACCATCTCAGTACCCAGTAAAATCATCGTGGACCATCTCAATCCACAGTGTGAGGCCGGAACTCACACCCGTGTCATCCAACGGGAGCTACCCCTATGCAAGGATGCACGTCATATGGTACCTCCGAGAATAGGCTGCTACAACATGAGACCACCTATCTCTTGGTCTTAAGGAATCTCTCCTATGGAGCAAACCAAACTAGGAGTTGCGCTCTACTCCTAGGGAGGTCCATATCTATCTACTGGCCAGAAGATCTATCCTAAGGCAACCATACACAAAGCACAGATACATGCATACATATCATCATGAAGAAAGATGTAACAACCAATTCAATGCATGTAAATCATATATGCACCCATCACTCCATCTCGGAGTATGGAGGAACACAAGTAGTGGGAAACACTCCCAAGAACGAAGAGCTTACTTGGCACGGCAGTGCTTTGTTGTCCAATCCCTAGACTGTGGTCTCCGCCACTGACACTCTCGGTGTCCCACCCTATATAAAGGCACACAACCAATCAACAATAACGAATTTTAACCGTTCAAAAGACAAGAAAAGCAGATATCTATATCATTCTAATCTCTTATTACTCTATATCAAGTCTTGAAAGCTAGTCACCCAACTGGTGACTTGCAGACCCTCAACAGGATCTATCTCTGCCTAACCAAGGAATTAGAGTCTCCCAAAGACTCTGCATAAGTCAATTCAACCAGTTCAATTGTCTTTATCCAGGCCATATATCAATAATAATCCAACTTAGCTAAAACAGTTATTTCAGCACGTTTTCACCGTTTATTCAGCCTCATGAATATCTTTTGTAAAAGCACTTAGGCCCATATATCTCATAATACCCATCATTTAGCCCACATTCTTCCTACTCATACATATCTCAGAGGCAAAACTAAACTTCATCTAAAGTCATGTTTCAAAGTTCATTCTTTATCAGAACAAGCTCCTGAGCATACTTTTCTAAAGAACCCAAGCCTAATTCCAACCCTAACACAAATGGGTTAAAATTCATCCCATTACCAATTTCACAAATCAATCGGTAAAACTTAAGTTTCTTACCTTAAAATAGTCGAGGAAGGCTAGAGGATCGCTTCTCCAAGCTTTAGCGTCCTTGAACCACCTTCTTTTTCCTCAAAACTCAAGCTTTGTAAAGTTCCCTAGAGAAAGGGATCTCTCCGATTGATGGTTTTCTCTAAGGATTGAAGCTGGAATCTAGCTCATGGAGGAGTTCTAAACAACTTTCTAGTTGGGTAAGAAGTGTTTAGATGAATTATGGAGGAGATATGAAGCTTCTGTGGTCGTTAATGGCAGAAAAGGCTCAGAGGATGAAGCAAACCAAGTTTTGGCCTTCAAAACGTGTGAAATGGCCTTTTATAGGCCCTCAGTCCGCGTTCCCACGCTAATAGCGCCACACCCCATGCTAATCGCGCCACTAATTCGAAAGAAAGGGCTTCCTGGAGCATATTGGCGCTAATCGCGTCATATCTGGCGCTAATCGTGCCAAATGTTCGAATCAGGGGGTCTCCAGGGCCATTCTGGCGCTAATCGCGCCACATGGTCGAATCCTGGCCCTAACGGCGCCGCTCCTGGCGCTAATCGTGCCAAATGTTCGAAAGAAAACCTTCTGATGCAATCTCACGCTAACGGGGCCACTTCTCACGCTACTGGTACTGCTCCCACACTAACGGCACCACTCCCACGCTGTTAGCATGAGATTTTTTTTTTTTTTTACAAACTTGGGTTATTATAATTCTCATGTTGTGTCTCCTTCCCTAGATTGAAACAATCATCCTCATCCACCATATCCCCTAGGCTTTCTTTAAAACTTGCAAATCCTTTTTCACCTGATCATTGCCTTGATCTTGAGAAATTTAATCATTAGGAGATTCAGCTACTACTTCATCTTTGCGAGCGGGAGAGTCTGGATGTAGCATTCATCACAAGAAGATACAAAATCTTTAGAGCAAGCACCCCTAGGTTGAAGCTCACAAACTTGCTGACTTTAAAAGAGTCCCAGATAAGAATTAACGAATTTGCATGGCTACAAGTTCCCTTTTAACCTTCAGGAACTGGCTGCTTACTCATCTGATCAAGTGTTGGAATGGCATGATTAACCACAAATGGCACCCAGATTGTTGGTGCTCACCATCAACAAAACCTTTATCCTTAGGTACATATATGACATAAGTCTTCTTCCCTTCTTTAAGTAAGTTGTATTTTTCCTGCTCCTTACCTTCCCTAGAATTAGATGTTGCCACCTCATACTTTTTTCCTGCATTTGCCAATAGAATGACAAATTATCTTACAAAACTAGGATTTACTCATAAAGCGAAAGCGTGAGATCAACATCAACAAGCACCATAGCAAAGTGTTCATATGCTCTATTACTGGTGGCGTCATCAAGAACTAAAGGCACCCTTACGCCTCTTGCAATGGCAAAAAGAATGTTATTTGTCCAATATTCTTGGGAAGACCATAAATCCTTAACCAGCATTGCGCATTGGGTTGACACACAAATTTGGGTTACAGGTTTGGAGTCCATGACAAAAAAAAAAGCACAATGCTCTTGGTTTAGACTTTAAGAACCCACTGCCAAAACTTTGCTCAAATCATCCATCGAAGCAAAAGAAAACTCAAAGAAACCTTTACCAAGAGGTATCATGCGCCATTGACCAAGGGGTTGCCACTGCTTGGTAAGTTGAGAATTGGGTTAAAATTGGCAATAGAAACACCAAGTTTTTTCATACTCAGGTTGTGATTAGAAGAAGGAGAAACAAGGCAACAAGTCTCTTTGTTGATAGTATTTTTGATTATTGTGAAACTGTGCTTCAAAAGCAAGCCCTAGCTTTTTTTAAGAAATTGTTTAAATCAACTAATCATTGTGACCCTCAGAGTTTAAAGTTAAACGCTATTCCCACCATTGATCAACAAGTTATTGATGCCCTACAAAGTGAGGTGTTGGTTAAGGGAAGGAAAGAGGCAGTGTTTGCTATCGATTCTTATAAGGCATCAGGGCCAAATGGATTTTAATCTATCTTCTACAATAACTTTTGGAATATCCTAGAAGCAAATGTTTGGAGTATGGTAAAATAGGCTTTTTGGATAGACACCTTTAGTGAGGGGCCTGCTGAAACACTAGTAGTTTCCATACCAAAAAAATGGCACCCATTTGGCCTTAAAGGACTTTAGACTTATCACCCTCTACAATGTGTTGTTTAAATTCATTTCTAAACTTTTGGTTAATAAACTGCGACCTCACTTGGATACTATCATTGGACCTTTACAAAGTAGCTTTACTCCTAAGAGAGGCACCCTTGATAATGCTATTGTGGCTCAGGAAATTGTTCACCACATGCACAACAAAAAAGGAAAATCTGGCATCCTTTTGAGAAAGCCTATGATAGGATAAATTGAGACTTCTTGAAGCTTACTTTAATTAAGTTTGACTTCCTAGAAAATATTATTGAGCTAATCATGAACTGTGTTTATGCTACTAGTTTCTCTCTTAAGTGGAACAATGAAAAGCTCCCTAGCTTCACCACAAGGAGAGGCCTAAGGCAAGGACACCCTCTTTATCCTTACCTTTTCCTGTCTGGAAAATTTATCCATCCTTATTAATGAGCTCGTGCATGACAACAAGTGGAAATCAGATTCAATTAAAAACAATGGTTCTAGAGTGAGACATTTGTTCTTTGTAGATGATTGCCTCTTGTTCAACAAAGCATGTGCATCCCAAGATGAGTTAGTAAAGGAGTTGCTTGAGAGATTTTGTGTAGCCTCGGGTTTAAAAGTAAGTAATGATTAATCCATATTTTATGCGTCCAGGAACATGTCCAATACAAAGAGGTGTCATTTTGCCAACATTATTAATTTCCAATACACCTCTAATATAAGAAAATACCTAGGGTTCCTTATCTTCACAGGTCATGTCACTAAAAGGGAATTCAACTTCATTCTGGATCGCATTCAAGGAAAATTTGCAGGATAGAAGTCCAAGCTTCTCAACTGGGCTGGTAAACTGACCTTAGCCCAATCAGTGTTGGCATTCATCCCCTCATATGTCATGCAAAACTATCTTCTTCCTAAGGGAACTTGTGAAGCTATTGATACTTTGGTAAAGAAGTTCATTTGGGGTAACAGCTCCTCTCACTGGGTTGATTAGGAGACCATGACTAATCCTAGGAACAAAAGAGGGACTAGGAATCCGTAGGGCAAGAGAACACAATATCCCCCTCCTTGGTAAATATGATTGGGCACTCATGAACAAACCTAATAAGCTTTGGGTCCAAATCCTGTCCTCGGACTACCTTCATGATGATCATATTTTCAATGTTATATTCAAACATGGAAACTCTTACACGTGGGGATCTATTCTGAAATTCGTGAGGGTTTTAAATTGCCCTTCAGGCATGGTGATTTATCCTTGTGGTTTGATACGTTGTTTCATGGTAATAAGTTGTATGAGGAGGTTCTATTTGTGCATATAGTTGAAACCCAGTTGAGACTTATGGCATTAATGTAAATGGTTACTAGGAATAGTCTAATCTCTATACTATGGTCCCTTTGGAGGTTTAGGAATTAGTTCAGAAGATAGTCCTGCATAAGGAGGTTGAGGATGCCTTCATTTGGGACCCATCCCCTTCGGGTTGCTATACTGCAAAATCTTCTTTTAGGTGGCTTTGTTGTGTACCTACCATTCTAACTACGCGTGAAGAAAACTGGACTTGGGTTTGGAGCTTGAGACTACCAAAAAACATAAAAACACTTTTTATGGCTTACCTATAAAGGTAGCCTTTCCACTAACAATTTTAGGAGAATAAGACATTTGTCTTCCTTTTCTTTTTGTTGCAGGTGCAATGGAGTGGAGGAGTCATGGATTCACACATTAAGGGATTGCCAAAAAGCTATAACCATTTGGCAACAACTACTTGTACATTCATTTCTTAATCACTTCAGCGGAGATGATACCTTATGGCTATGCCACCAGGATCAATTCCCTGCTCTTTGGGATTGCATGTTGGATCATTTGGAAAGCCCATAACCACTAGTGTTTTCAAGGCAGGAATGGACGTAAATATACACTATGAACCAGATTAAAAGCCTGCTCCAGCTCATTCAAACTCACCTCACGAGATCTTTCCTTGCCAGAGTCCTGCGCAATGTCGTATGGTTTGCACCTCATTCTCCTTTTGTCAAGTTGAATACTGATGGCAATTCCTTTGGTAATCCAGGGCCATTTGGCTTTGGTGGTAATCCAAGGCCATTTGGCTTTGGTTGTAATCCAGGGCCACATGGGTCTTTGGGTTCTATGGTCACTATGGTCATACTATAAACATGCATGCTAAGCTCCTTGTTATTCTGAAAGGGATGCACCATGCGTGGAGAAATGGTTTTAGGCATATCATCACAGAGACAAACTCTTTAGCTACTATTCACTCGATTGAGCAACAATCTCCTCCATTCCATCCTTTTGCGACAATTCTGGCATCAATTAATTCATTCTTGGCCCTCCAATGGGAGGTCCACATCATACACACTTTGTGGGAAGCCAATGCATGAGTTGATACTCTTGCGAAGAAGGAAGCTTCCACTAGTGTTCCTTTAATCACACTAGAAAATTGTCCTTATGATGTTTTGGCTTGTATCATTGCTGATGCATTAGACACAATTTTGTTCGCTTGTAGTTTTTGTCTTTTTCCTTTCTTTACTAATAAAAAATATTAACAGTAAATTTAATCACTAATTATAAATAAGTATAAGTATAATAATAATTCTTAGAATTCGTAGACTTAAATTTGTAAATTTATATTAATCACTAATTATAAACATTACATTGTAAATATTTATTGTGCTTGATTACAACAAAATTATTATACATTTGAAAAAAACTCCTACATTTTTTAACTTCTAACCAACTTTATTCCAATAACTCACTTTAAAGGACATCCAAATTATAGAACAATGAAGCACAAATGACCTATTTGTCTTTTATCTTATTTTTTATATTCAGGTTTTATGGTTTATTTTTTAAAAAGTTCATTTTGAGCTTTTATTTTTTTAAATCGATTCAAAGTAATCTTTTTGTTAATCTATAGTTAACATCATTAAGAGATAAAGATATTAATAGTTAAAAACCACCAACAAATGTCACTTCTTCCTCTGTTCTGTCTAATTTCTCCTTCCTCCTTCATTCTCTCTCTTCACGCCACTTTTCTAAAACTGAGATCGCAATAAAAGGGGAGGACAAAGATCAAATCACAAATTACAACAATTTTTTTCCATGCGGAAAAGTTATCGGTGAAGAAGGTTGGGTTTCATACACACAAGTTGTCGCTAACTACAACCACAACATTACACAGTATTAATAAAAGCACCCTTTAGAAAAAGATCAGAACACAAGACTATCAGAACAGGTGTAGAAAAAACAATAGAAGAAATATTGAAACAGCACAACATCACCACGTTGGATGCGGCAACTTCCCTCATTTGCCAACACAGCCACCATCCAGAAAAATGGGGAAGACAGAGAGCCTTTTATGTTTGATTAGAGAAAAAATGGACAGGAGTGCGAGAGAACGAGTAGTGGAGAGAAAAAACATTAACAACATTAATCTTTAACTTAACAAAAATATCATTTTGAATTAATTATTTTAAAAATAAAGTATTAAAATATATTTTTTTAAAAGATAAAAGATCAAAATAAATCAAAAAATAAAATAAAAGACAAAATAGATCATTTTAGGGATCTTCAGTCACAATTAAAATCGGATCATGAATTTAGATTTATAAATCTGATCAAAATCCAATTGAACCGATCAAAATTGATTAAAATTTAAATTAACTTTAAATAATGCTAATATTAGAACAGCAAGTATTATGACTTTCATGTACATTATTATTTGTTTATTTTTTTATAATATTAATAAATCATATTATAATAAATATCGTTAAAAAATATTTTATTTTAATTTATATTAATCTATTTTAAAATATTATGTTCATGATATTAAATGAATCAATTTTATTACTTCAGACATTTGAGAATATTATGATAATTATATTAAATATTTAAATGAATCATAATATAAAATAATAATATTAAAAAAATATCAAATTTAAATGAATAATTCGTTAATTTTAACAAGAACCAAACCGTTCATGAATAAATTAGATTAGATTTTAAATAAATAAAAGCTAAAAGATTTTCACAACCAAAATTAAAATCTTACCTAACATCACCTCAACCAACACTAACTTTATTATTGATTAGAAATAAACAGAATTGATTTCAATAATTTAATAAATAACTTCACACATCAAAACAATTAAAACATCAACTACATATAGTTTAATTGAATATTAAAAAGACCTCATTAAAATTCGGTCTAAATACACATCGACCGACCGTGAATATCATCATAGTATATGTCGGCACGACATTTCTATTCCAAGCAATACGGTAAAAAGTAACTCTGCATTATTAATCCATGTCTTAGTCATGTATCACGGTCCAACTAGAACCTATAGTAGCAAAAGGGTACCCAGAAAGTGGTCCAATTTACAGAATCCTGCTAATTCTAGAATCTATGATATTCTTGTCTGAATCAATAGCATTAGCTAGAGATAGCCAACGGTGTTTCCATAAAGACTCAGCCAAGTTCTTCATCTTCTCCCCTTCTGCCTGTCTTTTTTCTTGTACACTAAGTGCTTCTGCATATGCACCTATAACATTAAGCACATTGATAAGCATGCAGATAATGAGCCTTAAAATTGAATATTACAACATAATATTTTTCAGTGGGACTAGTCATTAACTCATTCCTATGGCCAGGGTAGGCTGTTTCTGAGGCTGATATTCTTCTTGGGAAATCTCATTTTAGTTTTCTTTTTCTTTTTCTTGTTGACGTTTTCCATTCCAGGAGTTTGCAAATAAGCCTCATGGATAGAATAGAAGGAAGAGTTTTGAGGCAATGGAGACGGGGGTACAAGAAGACTACTGAACAGTTTCAAAGGATTGAAGACATGTTAACTGAGTTATTGACAAATATTCAGTGAAGATAGGATGGAGACAATTGCATTGAAATAGAGGGCGGGCATCCAAGGAGACAGTGAACTGAGCCGGGGAAAGAGGAGGCAGAGGAGATGACCAATTTGGGAGCCCAACTATCTCACAAGCTCTTTACAAGCTCAATGCAAATGTTAACTTACATACTCTTCAAGGACTTTTTCTCCTAGGCAATATGAGACTTGTTCTTTCTAAAATATCAAACTTTTGAAATACTTCCAAAACTCATTGATCAGGTTGTAACATCATAGATTACAGTACCATAGTGGATTAAAGAATTTGTCATACCTGTTGCAAGAGCTGCTATATCACTTCTATCTACCAATGGTGCAGCATCTACAAAAAAAAAGTTTGGTTTCAGTATGTATTCATTTTGACCAGGTAGATATTTTATAGACACAACATGGACTATGGAATCAAATCCTACCTTGAGACTCAGTTTCCGTCGTTGGAACCTTCAAAATATCTATCACTTTTCGGTAGAGACCCTGTCAATGATTCTCATATTATAAGAATTGTTTGAATTACAATAAAAATTGTTTGCATATTCAGTTCATAGCACCAATGCTTCAGAATGAGAACTAAAGTTAAAGTTGAACAAATTCCATAGTTAAGAATTCAGTAATTGGAGAGTTACAACCTCTTGAACCAACAGCGAACTTGAATGTTCCTGAATTGCTTTACGCCTATACATAAGAGCAATGCTTGTTAAGGCAACCCCCACCGTAGGATGTCGAGAGTCTTCAACAAACAGACAGAGCCACAATACATTAGTCAATATACCATCACCGAGCTCAGTGATAAATATTGTAAATTGAGTTTAGGTAAGAGACAAAAAGAATAGGCAAGTCACCTCCATAGGCTTCCTCTGCCCTACTTAATGCCTGTGTCAAATGGATCTCTGCACGAGAGTAGTTACTGAAACAACAGTTATATTAGTGATATATATCACCTAGGGCAACATATAAAGGAAGGTTGTGGTATGGCTAAGGAAAACCAAACAAAAATGATTATTAAGCCTACCCCATAAGTACTTCAAGCTGTCCTAAAGCACACATGGACCCTACAAGTAATTCGTCCACGCTCATGTTACCAGCTCCTAAGTATGGTCTGCCAGCATTTTTTACTTCAACAGCACCTTGTACAACATTTCCGTAAACCTCTTTTGCCATTGGATAGTTCCCTGTCTTATGTAGGAATTCCGCATATGATAAACCAGCAGTACCTACAAAACCAAACATCAATTCGGTGTCGAAGAATGCCTGCTCTAGTACCTCATGAAAGGAAGATACCATCACAATACTTCTCGCGGAGAGACTTGTCGAAGAAATCCTCAGCTGCACCAAGCACATAATTAGCACTCATCAAGTGTAACAGCAACAAACAAATAGACCTTAAGCACAACCTGAGTCAGCATTGCCATTGACAAGTTCAATCAGCCCTTTTAGTGCTTTAGCACGAACAAATTGAGCCTCATAATCTACAAATTGTGCCTCATATTCTAGTGGTTTCTCTTGATTCTCCACCAACTTCATGCACTTATCAGCCACCAGTGCTGCCAAATCATCCTACATTAAAAAAATAACACTGAATAAACATGAACAGTGCTGCAAAAAGCAGCCAAACCAAACATTTTACAATTGTTTTGCAAATACCAACCTGTCTCATCAATAGATGAAGCCCAGCCTGAGTTTCAAGAGCAGCAACTACAACAAAAATCCAACATAGAACTCAAAATCGTTGGCATAATATAATAAGAGAAGTGCAAGCAAGACATTCTCTTTCAGTCAATAGTAAAAAGTGTGTTAAAAAGAGTATAATATTGACATTTCCTTGCTACTTAATAATAACAACAAAAATAAAAAAAACAACCGCAGCAAGCAGCAACCAACAAAAGGAAAGGCGCGCGCGCACACACATAATTTTCTTAAAAAAACACTTACCTCTAACACCCAAGTAAGAATTTGTTAACTCTTGAACACCCTCTAGCTTCTCAATCGCTTCAGCGTACTCTCCTCTAAGAAAAGTTAACACAAAATATATATCTCCAATGAGTTCAAACAATCATCCAAAAAAAAAAATGAACTCCAACATGAGAATAAAGACACACCGATGAAGGTAAGCAAAGAATCACAGAGAATGTACCTTTCAAACAACAAAGTTGACATAGCAAGCATGGCCATTCCCTTCGAATTCTGGCGCTTTGGCTCCCTGCCCTCAGTCAACTCATTGGTAATGCAAATCTTCAACACAGACAATCCCATCCTGAACGCCCCAACTAGAGAAACACACAAAAAACCAAAAAGACATTAATTTTGACTGAAAAACTAAATGGGTCACCGAAAAACAAGGTTTCTGAAAAAAATGGCGAAAAGGGGTGCTACACGTGAGACACACGTGATCTTTCGGTCCTCCATTGCCTAAAGGCGTAGTTGATCATCTTGATGGCGTCGGGGACGACCATGTCGGCCTCCAATTCCAAGCCATTGGTGAATGGTCGAAACGATGAAGCGGGAATTGGAGAGAGTCTTGTGGGGAATAATGGGTTTGCAGTGAAGGCAGTGGAAGAAGAAGAAGAAGAAAACCTAGATGATAGCTTTGATGCTATGCGAAGCATGATTGGAGAAACCACGAGTGGAGTTTCAGAAGGGGTTTAGAATGATGCGAGGAGAAAGAGAGGGTTTAGGGTTTTCAGAGGTTCGAGATTTTTCTTCTTGACCTAGGTGTCTGGGATTCGAAGATCGTTGAGTTTGTTGTTTATTTTGTGTTTGGTTTGGATCTATTTAAGGATGGTAAAGTTGATCAGTCTATCAAAAATTAATCGGACTTATTTTAGTTCAAAAAAAAAATTGAAATGAGTTGGATTGATTTACTTTACAAATTGGGTTAACAATGCTAGTAGTTGAGCCACTTTTTTTTATTGGATTAAATGGGTTGATCCACTAGGCCAAATTCATTTTTCCATCCCTGTGAACCTTTAAAGATAGCAAAGTGGATCAGTCCACCAAAAGTGGGTCGGGCTGATCTTAGCCCATAAAAAATGAGGTGGATTGGGCTGGTCCACTTTGTAAAGTAGACTAACAATGCTAATTCGTCTCACTTTTCTTAGTGGGTCAAATCCATTTTGTCATCCCTAATGTCTAAGTTTATTGCTAAAAAGTGGCATCTATATCCTGACTCAATTTATTGGTTCTTATAATTCCTCCAAATTTTAAGATTACTTATTTCCAAAAAATATTACGACATTGTGTTTTTATTGCATAAAAGGGGATGTGAATTTTTTTGCACAAACCATAATGCTTTTTAGGAACGAAAAAAATACAGAATAGAATCATAATTCTGTTGTACAAGGGGATCAAAACATGATAGTATTACGGAAGTGTAATTTCATTGTACAATAGATCATAATTCTGTTTAGATTTTGTTCTTGGAAAAGAGAAATGTACATTAGAATCAAACTTTTGTTATACATTTTTTTCTCCAAAAAAATACTAAACGAAATCACACTTCCTTTATTATTTTTTTGAGAAAAAAATGTACAAAGGAAACATGAAATTTCGCACAGTGGAATCACAATTCTGTTGTGCAATAGTTTGTTGTTGTTGTGTAACAACAACCTAGTAACAATATGTTGCATCATGGAATCATGATTCTGTTGTGCATTGACAATATTGAAATAATGAAATCGTGATTTCGTTTGGCCACGTAAACAAAAAAAAAAAATACTTGACATCGTGAGTGCAAGGCGGGGTGGGGTGGGGTGAGGAAGGGTAATTTGGTAATTACCTTTGGATGGTAGGTGTCAAGAGCAATTTTGTTGGGATCAATAGTAACACCCTATTTTTAATTTTGAAAATAGAAGCCCAACATGATAGACCAAGGTCGGGCCTTAACACAAAATGCCAATTGTTATTTTTGCTCTCCTTTTATACGAAGACACTTCCCTTTCTTATTTTTTATCCTAAAACTACCCTTTAAACACGCTCTAATCTCTTGCTTCCTCTTATGTAACGTAATTTTTCTAGAAAAAAGAACAAAAAAACACTCCTCCATCCTTCTACCTTGACCATCAAACCCTTCCTTCCTAGTCTTTTCCATGTCGAGGAGGCATCGTCTTTGATTTTGTTCATGAGTCGCCTCCAGCATCACCCATTCACACGACCCTAACCACCATGAATTCAATTTTTTGCACACTCCCCACTTCAGTGCCACCCCCACCTTGGGCATGAGCTTAAAGTGAGCATGAAAGTGGTTGAAGAAGTCGAAGCTCTTGTCATGCCCAATCTCTCACTCCATTTAAGGATGGAGACCTTATTCGGCTTCACGAAGCCATGGCGTCATGCCAGCAGGGCCTGAATGTGCTTCACTGGCAACAGAGGCAGAAAGGGTCGCTTGAAGATCTGCATATGGCTTAAACTCACACTCAACTTTGCCGATGAGTTTTTGAACAGGCTCGACAATGGGTTGGGTTGTAAAACGAAAACTTTGAACATTTTGTGGCAGTTTTCAAACTTACCACCCCCTTTTTCTCGTTGTAAAACGAAAAACATGGCAACCACCATCACTTTGTAAGGTTTTAATGGGTTTTCCATGACACAATCCTATGAAGGAAAAAAAAAACAAAATTAGAATTCAAAGTATTTGACACAAATATCAAAAAGTTCATATTTTTAGACCAAGGGAAGTTCCAAAACTGATTTTGTTAAATTACTCTTGTCATTGGTTTTTCTTTTTTTGGGTTTCACCAAATATCTTGGATTCGAATAGGAAAAAACATAAGGAATCACAATGGTGTATCGAGTTTCTTTGTAGAGGCTTTGACAGCGAGGTCAGGGTCTCAACGCAACAATTCAACTGGTAGGGTACAACTCTCGTTGTCGGAGGTTGAGTGGCATGGAAGGGAAATGTGTTGTTCTGAGACTAGAAGAGTTATATAAAAATTTTCATTTTTTTTGTTTTTGTTGAAATAAACAATCCATTTATTCATATAGAATATACTTTTTCCAAAATGTAATTAAAGGATAAAATATGTTTTTGTCCCTACAAATTTTGAAATGTTCAAAATCTGTTCTTGCAAACTTTCAAGTATGTTTTTCGTCCTTGCAAAATCTAAATGTGTGATATTTTGGGTTAGATCTGGATTCGGGAAATCCGAACCTACGTAGTCATGGATGGTCCTCGTCATCAGGTCAACAATAACATGTGTCAATTTTTTTCCATGTCATTTATCTATTGTTGTTGTTCCCTAGCATGTTGTCTTCGACCTTTGACCTTCAGCTTCATCCTTTGACCCTTCAACCTTCACCTTCCACCTTCCACCAACGAATGGACAGATTTGGAGAATGTAGGAGATGCGGTGCTCTAAGAATGTCGGCGTCTTCATTTGCAATGAACGACAACGAATTCTCTTGCAAACTACCCATGTTGTTGCTAACTTCAAAATTGGGCGGTAAGTGTTTTGCTTGCTATATTTTTTTGTTCTTCCTAGTCCCTTCTTTTATGATCCTTATTTGGTGATGGATGTAGAGTCCAATTTTTTACTGGGCTGAGGGTCCCGTCAATGTTAAAGGAGCAGATGTTGATGGAAGGCAAGCGACTATTGATGCAAGTAAAGGCACATTTTGTAAGATAGAGCAACAATTGGAGCAACAGTTAGAGGAGGCTCAAAGAAAGATTAACAAATTGTGGAACAAAGTTGTTGTTGAAAGAAGAAATGTAATATGTTGCAGGGTCTTTTGGTGATATGTTTGTCCTTGTTAGGGGCATTGATTTTCATTTTTCTGTTGAAATGTAACTGTTCAATGTAATGGGTTAAGGTTGTTATTTTGTGATGGGTTTGAGATGGTATTAGTGGTGATGTTGTTGTTAAATGTATTGGGTTTAAGATGTATTAGTGGTGATGTTGTTTTAGTAATGGACAAGTTGTTTTTGGTTTTAAAGGAAGTTGCGAATGAAATTAAGTAACAAGTTATTTTGGTCATTATTAACTGGCTATTTTTAGTAGTCCATATAAATAATTTAGTTTAGCATTCTCTGCAAATAATGGAGTTTTACATCCCACTCATTTTTTCTAAATAATTGAGTTTATCATTCCTTGTAAAAAAAAGTTGGAATTCCACTACCTACACACGTTGGCCGCAATTTAATAGCATTTATTCATGTATTGAATGAAACAAAAAACTTAATGTAAAATATAGCAAAAAAAAGTTTAATATTGATAAGGATATTCTTTAATAATACCATAATATAATGACCATTGTCTAGTCAGAAACAATAATGGACAGTGCTTGATACTTTGGATTCCATTAAAAGACTACGTATACGATTCTCATTGTTTAATTGAACCAAAAAATCCCACCCGCTAATCAAATGCATCCAAAACCAACACATATTAGTCCCTTTTATACAAGCCAAAAAAACTTCCACCTGTATTGTCCACCACATATCAATGCCTAACTTGATTCCCTTTCATATGTGCTGAAACAAATCCATCATAAGTAGAACCCTCCTTCATATGTCTTTCTTTGTTTTTCTTTTGGTTCACCCCCAACAACATCTTTGTTAGCAATTGTGTTGGAGTACAATTTGCAAGTAAATCATTTTCTTTGTTGATGTTTTCCATGGTTGGGGCAAGTAAATCATGCTCTTAAGTGAGAGATATTTGGTTTTCTACATTTATATAGTTCATAAAGAGTTTTCTTTAAAATAGGCTTTATGAGTAATCTATTCAAAGTGTAGGAAATTGTACTCACAGCATCAGCCCAAAAATATTTTGGCAAATTTGTTTCATTAAGAAGAATTTTAACACCTTCTTCAAAAGATCTATTTTTCCTCTCCACAACACCATTTTGCTGAGGTGTTTTTGGAGCTGAAAAATTGTGGTTGATTCCATTTTCTTCATAGAATTTTTCAAAATGCTCATTTTGGAATTCACCACCATGATCACTTCTTATTGTGATAATTTTGCTTCCCTTTTCATTTTGAACAAGCTTGGCTAATTTTCTGAAGGTAATAAAAGCATCGCTCTTGGATCTTAAAAACAAAATCCATGTGAATCTAAAATAGTCATCAACTATTACAAGCCATATGAAACAAATCCATATGAGACAATTCAAAGGTTCTTGAGGTAGAAACAACATTTTTATTTTTAAAAGAAATCTTGGTTTGTTTCCCCCTTTTGACAAGCATCTTTCAAAATTTAGTTTAGGTAAGCTAATGACTAAGGTTTTTTTTTTTTTTTTTAATAAGCTTGTTCATGTGATGCATGTTAATGTGACTAGCTCTCGTATGCCATAGCCAAGATTCATCAACTTTACTTACTAGACAATTAGTGTTGTGAATGAATGCATGTTCTATAGAGAGTAAGTAGATATCACCTTTTCTTTTACCTACATGGATAACCTCACCGAATTGACCATCACATATCAAACAACAATTGTTATTAAAGGAAACCTTGAATCCTTTATCACAAAGTTGGCTTATACTTAGGAGATTGTGCTTTAAACCTTCTACATAAAGAACATTTTTTATCTTAGTTTTAAAGTTGTCTCCTATATCTCCTTCTCCAACTATCTTTCCTTTGTTGTTGTCGTCATAAGTGACAAATCCTCTATCCTTCAAAGTCAGATTTGTAAGCATGGACAAGTCACATGTCATATGTCCAGAGCATCCACTGTCTAAGTACCATAATGATGATTTTGCTCTAAGACGTACCTGCAATAATCAAATTAAGTGGCAAAGAAAAGTACCCAATTGAGGTTGGGTTCATAAGGGTTAGCTATTTTCTTCTTTTTCTTTGGAACCCAAATGCAGTCTCCATTAGGCACATGAAATCTTCTAGCATAACACCTATGAGAAGTGTGGCTTTTCTTTATGCAGTAATTGTAAGTTACAGATTTTGATGCTTCTTCAAAATGAGTCATTTGATTATGCTTTGTTTTTGAAAAGTCTTTTTGACTCTTCTGTTTTGGTGGTACAAACTTGGTATTTCCAAAAGGTTTTGCTCCATGTTTGTAGCCCAAACCAGAAGTGTCTCTAACATACTTTTGTACACTTAGCATTTGATTTAAACTACATTTTCCTCTATAAAGTCTTTTCAAAAGATCAACCAAATAAGAATTTTCAGAAAGCAATAACATATACTTTTCACCTTGACTCCTTTTGAAGTCATCAAACTCTTCTTGTAAAGTTTTTCATTTATCTACATTTGAATAGGAAGAAGCACACATACACCCATTAATTTTGTAGCTTGAAAGAAGTTTTTATTTTCTTCTTTCAACTTACAAAGTTCAGCTTGCTGTTCAGCAAGTTTAGCGGTATGCCATTTAAGGTTACCTTTTACCTTATTGTTGGAGATTGCAAGCTTTTGAGCCTCTTCATGCATATCATGGAAAGCATCAACAAGTTGATCGAATTGAGGATTTACTTTTGTTTCAACACTTGAGGGTTCTTCATCTTCATCAACTATTGATGTTAGACATACATTTGCTTCTTCAGCTTCACTTGATAATTCAAAAGTTGTTGAGACATTGTCTTCCCATGCTATGTAGACTTTTTTTGGCTTTCCTTCTTTCTTTGTCTTCTTTTCACCTAATTGCTTATTCAAGAAAATAGAACATTCAGATTTAATGTGGTCTTGCTTACCACATTCGAAGCAGGAGAAGTTGGTGTTGTTGTTGTTGTTGAACTTTGTGAACTTTCTGTTTTTATTCTTTCTCATGAACTTGCTGAATCTTTTGACTATTAGGTTCAGATTCTCATCACCATCTTCTTCACTTGAGTCTTCTTTTTTTTCCACATTAAAGGATGCAGCTTTCAAGGCTATACTTTTATGTTTCTTATCTGCATCTTTTGCATGTGTTAGTTGAGACATTTCTAATTCATACTTAAGAAACTTATCAAATAATGCAACCATGGACATCTTGGATAGATATTTTGATTCCTTGATTTCTGTCACCTTTGGTTGCCATGATCTTGTTAGACACTTCAAGATTTTGATGTTTAACTCTTCAGCATCAAATATCTTCCCAAGACCAAGAAGATGATTTACAATGTGAGTGAATCTTGTTTGAAGCTAAGATATGAGAAAAGTAATCGATTAAATCACCATGTAATCGATTAACACAAAAAGTGTTGTTTTCCAAAACGCACCAGGTAACGATTACCATAAATCGTAATCAATTATCACAGGAAGACATTTCTGTAACTTTGTGAAGTGTAATCGATTACTATTCTATTGTAATCGATTAAAGTGTTCTTGAATCTTTCTGGAAAAGATTCATGAGCAATGTAATCGATTAATTCACTATGTAGTCGATTATCACAAGAAATCATGTTTAAAAAACAAGACAAGTAATCACTTACCACCATATCATAATCGATTATCACACGAAGACTTCAACTGTGATTAGTGAAGAGTAATTGATTATCATATAATTGTAATCGATTAATGTGTTCTTCAAAGCTTAAGTAATAGATTACTATTAGCTGGTAATCGATTAAAGCAGTACGAAATGATTTTTCCAAAACAAGCTTTGAACACTTTGGCTTTTTCAATGCAATCATGAATACTTTAAAACCTTGTTCACAAAACATATACCTTTTATAAAACCATGAATGCAAGCCAATGAATGATGTTTATGCAAATGCAAAGGATCATAGGATGAAACTCTCATCCATCTAATGGCATGTAAAAGCTAAAACTTTTCCTTAACTAAGATCCTCAGCAACTTGATCATCTTCAAGCTCCCCCTGTTTCTAACAACAAGAACATGTGATAACCATTCAAGACATAAGACTCCATTATGCCTTCCTTAAAATCTTGCAAAGAGGTGAACTGCATTCCTAGTGTCCACTTGAAAGCCTTGCACAAAGTGTCTTTCCTGAACATCAAAAACTTTTTTCCAAGCTTTGTAGTGTTATCCTCATATTCAACATCAGTGTACAACTCCTCAGTTTCATAACAGTCTCCAAATGATGCATCTCCCTAAAATCTAGATAAAGGTCCTCATAAGGGGTCAAGCATAGTCATAATGCATCTCAGGTGGGTCTTCATCACACTGACCAGGATTTTCAACAAAAGCTTTCTGTTTTCCTTTGCCCCCTTTGGTCTTCAATTTAAGGTCCTTTTGCTTTTGGGATAACTCAAAATTGTCATCATATGTCATACCAATGTCCCAATCAAAACATTTATCTACACCATAGTCCATGTCAAGATCATAACCTTCAAAGTTCATCTTTACAACCTGTTGCCCATTGAACAACTCCTCATTGTAGTTTTCATTGACCTTAATTCCAGCAAATTTTTCATGTTGAGTCACCCCAAACTTTTGAGTCATACCTTGCCAAATCCATAGTGTCTTAATCATTGTTCAAGTCTTTTTAGGTTTCATAATCATCATTAGCCCTTTTCCACTACATTTTAAGCCCTCTAGTAACATCATATTGAATGTCATGGATCAATACCACAACCTCAAGGAAAGACCATGTGTCAATATCCAACTCGTGAAATGCATTCTCCTTTTTCCCCTCCCATTTCAATGTTGGTTTCATAACCAAGGAGTCCATGGAGTGAATAACAAATGAAAACCCTATACCTGATGAACAGAGATTTATCAATTCAGAGGCAAGAAATGGAAAATCAAACACAAATCAACAAACAATTACCAATATCCCTAATCCAATTTGAAAATATCAAATCCTCCACTACCATAACCCAAATTCAACCCACATAAATCATAGCCCAGTTTGCATTTGTGTCTACATCTCAATCCCACCAACCATGAACTCTAACCAAACTTGAACCCACATGAACCTTAACCACTTCAAACCCAAACAAACCTAACCTCGAACAACACAGTCGCAAAACCCAACCCATATGAAGCCCTAACCCCAACCAAACACAAAATACATAGAATGAATGAGTCAAATAAAATTACCTACTTGTTTGGGACCACAACCACTTTCGAGTTTAGACCACCACCACCTCTGACTTCAGACCACCACCTTCGAGTTCAAACCACAGACGATAGAATAACTTTCTCACAATGTCTCTCTCAGTGCCTTCCACAAGTCTGGGTTCGAATGGGTTAGCATTGACTAGAGACTGGGTACACTAAAAAAATATCAATTGAATACTAAAATGCACTAAAAATAATGCTCACCTCATATTCATTGTGTTCCCTCATTATAACCAACAAAAACTAGACATCTGGCATGCTCTAGTTGCCTATTGGACTCGACAACGAGGACCATCCTTGACTACGTAGGTTTAGATTTCCCAAATCCAAGTTCGAGCCAAAATATCACACATTTAGATTTTGCGAGGACGAATGACATACTCGAAATTTTATAGGACGAATTCCAAACATTTTGATATTTATGGTGACAAAAAACATATTTTAGGCATAATTAAAATGAGGGAGAAAGAGATATGAAAAGTGCATTTTGTAGGGTAGTTAGAAAAAAAAAGAAAAGAAAAAAGGAAGTGAATTATTATATAAAGGGGGAGTTGATATAGCAATTTGTCCACAAAAATAGTTCAAACCATCCTAGAAGCCTTAGAGGCTCGGATTGATCCAATGACCTGATATCTAAATTAAACCGAACAAAACAATTTGTGTTGGTTTGAATCATTAGTGAATTTGAGTTTTAAAATTACAGATTCAATAATATTGATTTTGGTATCAAACTTAACTATATAGAATCTGAACTAACCTTCTCTAGATGACGATTCATAATGGCCTCAAGACTAACTGTAAGAGGGGAGGTTGTGGTATTACAAAGGACAACTTGTCCTATTTGTAGATGAAATACAGAGATAACTTTACATATTTTGAGAGATTGTAGTCAAGTCAAACCTATTTGGGATGCTATTTGTGCTCTTTACTCTGGTGTTCTGCAAAATTTTGGCGACACAAATTTGAAAACTTAGATTCTTACTCACATTAGCAAAGGCCCTAAGGAGTGGAGAATTCTATTTGGAATCACTTTTTTGGGCTATTTGGTAGGCGCACAATGAATATATCTTTTTTAATGCCTAGTAGAGATATCAAAGTATTGTGTACAAAGATAGGTTCACTAACTTGGAGGTGAATTTCAAGTTGGGGCCTGACCTTCACTGTTTAAGGTCTAAGGAGGTCTTTTATATTCATCTTTGGGTCAAATTCAACGTTGATGGATCTGTCAGAAATGGAGGACAAGATGCGACTTATGCTGGCATTTGAGAGATAATGAAAGTGCTCGGGTTTCAGGTTTTTTGCAAAAAGCTGGGAAAGTGTTTTATTATGGGCGTCAAGATTAGGGGCATCATTACAACACTAGAGCAATCTTAGAGGTTACAGTTTCAAGCTATTTCGATTGAGACAGATTCTAAGGTTGCTGCTAGTTTTTTCCAATGGTGAGAGGTGCTTTGTAAGCATCCTTATTAGGTCTCCTTAAGTATTATGGGATGAGTCTTATGGATAAACCTTGGGAAGTTAAGATCACCCATTCTCAAAGGAAGCAATCATGTTGCTGATTGGATGGTTGAGTGGGCTCACCAAATTCGCTAACCTCATGGGGTCTTGTCATTACTTTGGCAGGATTTCATTGGTGTAGCTCTTCCACGAGTTATTTTAGTGTAATGGCTTAGGCTCCATTATATATATATATATATATATATATATATATATATATATATATATATATATATATGAACTAACCTAAATTTATATTATTTGAAAAAATCATTTTTTAGATTGGGTAATTTATATAATTTTAAAATACAAAAATAAAAGAACTTACATGACATTGCTATTAACAATAACATGCCTAATTTAGTTTTTACATTTTTAATTAATCATTTTTATAATGATGAGTTGAGTATAACTTCTTAAAAGATTAAGTAATTAAATTTAATTATTTAAGAGATCAAAATCTTGCATTAAATGAGAAAATGACCAAAGTTTAATTGAGTCACTCATTCATCTTCTTATAACGAGGTAAATCTATGTTTGACAAATCAAATTTATCTGAGTCATTAATTGATTAAAATTTGTTGACAAAATTTTTCAAAACCAAACTAAATCAAATTAATTGATTTTTGATTGGTTGAGTTTTAGTTTTTTTTTTCTTCTCCAAACTAAAATTCTACCAATCCATATATATACAATTCTAAGAGGACATTTGGTAGAGGAAAAGTTTTTTCATACTTGAAAAACATGATTCCTGGGAAAGGCGATTCTTGGGAATTATGATTTCTAAAAATGTGTAAACTACATTTGGTTAGTCTTAATATGTTTCCTGAGAATCAAAGATTCATCTAAAATACGTAACTAAACTTTTCCTCTACTCAGGAAAATTGGATTCCTACCCCCTTACTTGGGAATGTTTTTGCGAAAAAGTGAACAAATATTGAGTCTCAGGAATCATAATTTCTTGACAATCTTTTTTTATTATTTGTATACGAAACATGGGAATCATAATTTCTCAATAGAAGATTCCAGGGAAATTAAAACTTCTCATTTAGGGGAGAAACTTTTAGTTTCTTGGGAATCTTTGGCTTGGAATATTAGTTTCTCGTGTTTAGTATCCATTTTATAAAAGTAACATTCTTGGAAAATGATGTTTCTCGAGAAATTTTTTTAAACAGTTTCTCATGAAAATTTTTCCATGGAAAATGTGAGAATCTTACTTTCTCGATTTTAATTTTTTTAATACAATAAAAATATCATATTACTCTTATTAAATTAAGGTAAATGGAAAAAATATCATCTAACTCTTTTATTCTTGGGAAACTTATCTAAATATTTTTAATGGCGAACTAAATAGATTTTATTCATTACCATATAGAGCTGTGGATGTAGGTAAGCCTGCCCTGCAAAATCCACAACTCGCAAAGTCTGTATTCCTAACAGGCTAATTTCTTCGAGTCCACCCCCACCTTGCATAGTCCACAAGCTTAGCGAACAGGTTTGCATTTGAGTTTTTTTAAAAAAATAGAAAATTAAATTTTAAAATGTAAAATTTGACCCATTATAAATAATTTTTAAAACTAACTATGAATTGACTAATAAAAAAATTATTTGCCCAAAATGGTAACATAATTTTCATTTTAAGTCACCTAAAAAATATTTTTCTACATCATGTTTACTTAATGTATAATTCTATACTAGATCAAAATATTATATCACCATTCACCAACCATTGAATCATACAGAAAGTAGTTAAATTCTATATTTTTTTTTACTTTGTTTACATCCCTTATTTATTAGTATTATACTTTTTTATACTAAAATGTAAAAAGTATGCGGGGCTTGCAAATAAACTCCGTTTAATCCATAGGTTAAGTTGACCAGGCTAAAAGTCTACAATTTAAACGAGTTCAAAATATCAAGGCTCGTATATTATGTGGGTTATGGGTTTAGCGGGTGATCCACGGGTCCAAACCTGTTTGTCCAACTCTATTTTCAAGTTTGTTTGTCCAACCTCTAATTTTAAATAATAGTATTTAAGAAGAATAAATAAATTTTTTAAAAATAAAATATTTGATACTTGATAAAAACAATAATCACATGTCTTTATTTTATTAAATGAAACAAATGTTTCTTTTGAAAAATCTTTTTATTCAAGAGTGTTAAGAGTTTATATTTTATATATACTACTAAAAGAAGGAAAAAAAAGAGGTAAATTTACATTTACGTAATATACATTTTTTCCTCACGTAAAGTAAAACTAATGGCCAAAAATATTTTGGGCTTATTTTAAGGAATATAATGCGAGGATATTGTGTGATGCGTCTCTTTTGATTTATCAAGTTGCGTAGCTGTTAAAAGAAAACAGTAACAGCAAGAAGAGAAGAAGTATTCAAGAGCTGAGTAATTTTATAAATTCTTTTATTATAAATTTCCCCAAACATAACAAATATATTTTTAATATCAAAGATTTCAAAATGATCCGGAATTTAATTAGTTTCTCCCCCAAGCAATTCATTTTTTTCTCAACCAACCACTACAACTTGAAAAACCCATTCAGTTTCATTGATCTACATTTTACACTAGTAACAATCTCAAATTATTCAACATCAACATCAACAACACTTTTAATCCAAGTTAATTGAGATCATGGTAGATGAACCTAATGATAAATCGGAAATAAGACAAAGAAAGAGAGAGGGGTAGAAAAAGTGAAAAAAAAGACCAAAAGAGTAAAAATAAACTAAAATAAAAGAGGGATGAAAGGAGAAGGAAAAAATAGGAAAAAAAACTAAAAAAGGGAACGACTGGAACATAAAACTACTAATAGGTTTAATCATCCACCAAACTTATAGTTTTTCTCCACTCCGTCCTAAGACATAACGTCCTCCAATCTATATCCCACTTCATTAGGTCTTGTTTAACTACCTTTCCCTAGGTAAGTTTTGGTCGACCTCTACCTCTTTTTGTGTCGAGCTCTTGGTAACAAACTCATGTTCTAATGGGAGCATCCAATGATCGTCTCATGACGTGTCCAAACCACCTCAATCTATGTTCCCTCGTCTTTTTACATACTGATGTCACTGATATCTTTCGTCGAATATCCTCATTTCTTATCTTATCCATCTTTGTTTAACCACACATCGACCTTAACATCCTCATTTCTGTTACCCCTATTTTATGCTCATGTTGCCTATGTGCTGGCCAGCATTTTGCTTCCTATAACATTGTCAGTCTTACAACTGTTCTATGAAATTTTTCTTTTAGCTTAAGGGGAATTTTGCAGTCACACAAAAATCCCGATGCACTCAGCCATTTCATCCACCTTCCTTTGATTCTATGATTTACATCTTCATCAATCTCACCACCTTTTTTCAAAATTGATCCCAAGTATTGGTCTCATCAATAAGCACAATATCATCTGTAAAAACATATACCATGACACTTCTTCTTGAATATCTTCTGTTAGTACAACAATCTCAAGTTATTAATTCCTAAAAATCAATTCGATGCCTGCTCTGAATTATGATTTCTTTAGTAAAGTATATTGCAATACCACTACTAAGCATCACGGGCACAGGATGCAACCCAAATTGTGTTAAATTATACTAATATGTGTCACTAAGAATAAAAGAAATCTTAAGCCACAAGACTGATCGAACAAAGTAGAGTTCATAATTACGCTATACTAACTTTGAAAAAAAAATCATTTTGTATTAAACCCCCTTTTTCCATTTTAAGAAAGAAGCAGATAAGGCTGATGTTATAAATTAAAGCACAAACCCTACAGACCTTCATGTACTTCTACGATTTTCCTCACGAAAAAGAGTGCCATATCATTGAAGTTTAAGATGTAAACATTCTCTAATGAAACTAAAGTTCATAACATCATATCACATGGTGTAGTTTTCTTATTCTTTCCTTTTTTTTAAGATGCTGTAAGTTGCCACATTAGTAGCAACCTGATCCCCCCAACAAACATTCTACAATAATTAAATAGCAATATTTTAACCAATTTAATGAAATAGTTACTAGAAAAGAAATCTACTGCTGGAAGCAATGCATATATGCTTCCTTTGTTATGAAAGAGAAAGTAGAAAGTAAGCAGAGAAAAAAAAAAAGGAAAAAGATTAATAACGAGTGTGACAGTGGGAACTGGGAAGTTACAAAACCGTTTTGTTTTTGTATATAAAAAGATAGCAGTTGGCGCGATCTATACTTGAGGGCGAAACATTTGGAACTTGGAAAGCCACACACACAGTCACTTATGCCTATATAGGTAGTAGCATCACCTCTTGAACTGTGCTGCTATTTAATTCATTAATGGCAAGAACTTCATCTATTCTTTTCTACCTGGTTGCCGTTTGCTCCATCATACTCGTAGGTAATAATACTATTTGCTCTTCTTCCATCTCATTGATTCCTTTTCAATATATGTCATATATATATATATATTGTATAATTACTACTATCATAATTCGTGTATTGAAGATTTAAGAGGAATCATTTGATAATATAATGATTGAAAAACCACCAACTTTATCCCCAAATATTAGCCTCTCCCAAATATTTCATAAAAAAAATAATACTATTTAAGTATTTTTTGAAAGTATTGAATATTAGTGAAATTCATAGACCAGTTTGAGGGTTTTCTTTTTTTTTTTTTAATATTTGGAGGGCTACTTAGTATGATTTTTACTAACACTTATAAGACTATTTAAGGGTTTTTATTTTACTTCATGGACCACTTAGGAGAAAGTGTAATACCTTAAAGATGAAATTAATGGTTTACTTACTCTATGATGATTATAGCTTACATAACAACTAGTAAGATACATGTTTAGTTCAGTGAAGATGTGTAAGAAAATGCTCTTACTAGGTGTATCTAAGAATCTCTTCTCAATGATCAAATGTTATCTTCCTAAGGATTATTCATCTCTTGTTATTTGTTGCAGATGGGGCTCAACTCATTCTAGTGAACAACTGTGGGGAAAGTGTATGGCCAGGGATACTTGGCGGTGCGGGGCAGCAAACACCAAAAGATGGTGGGATGCATCTTGGAAGTGGTGAAGAAGTAGTCCTTGATGTGCCAGAGAAGTGGTCAGGAAGAATCTGGGGCAGGCAGGGTTGTAGCTTTGATAATGATGGACATGGCCACTGTCTAACTGGTGATTGCAATGGGGTGCTACACTGTAGAGGGCAAGGAGGCGTACCACCAGCAACCGTGGTTGAAATGACACTTGGATCCTCCACCTCTCCCCTTTGCACTTCTATGATGTGAGCCTGGTGGATGGCTTCAACTTGCCCGTTTCGATGAAGCCGGTTGGGGGTGGAGCCGGGTGTGGAGTGGCTTCCTGTGAGGTGGACTTGAATGTTTGTTGTCCATCAGCACTTGAGGTGAAGAGAAATGGCAAGGTTGTGGGGTGCAAGAGTGCTTGCTTGGCTATGCAATCAGCAAAGTATTGCTGCACAGGGAGTTATTCTGACCCCAAAACGTGCAAGCCTACCCTTTTTGCTCATCTATTTAAGGCTATATGTCCTAAGGCTTACAGTTATGCTTATGATGACTCTAGCAGCCTTAACAGATGTAGGGCTCCTAGGTATGTTATAACTTTCTGCCCTCCCCCAGTGTAAAGGAAACCAGATGAAAAAATGAAGTTGAAGCTGTTGTTGCGGAGTTGCAAAGATTATGACTCATCAGTGAAGAACTGTTTTCTGGATATTTAGTTTTTTCTTGACCTTTAATTGGCATAGTTATGTGTTTTTTAGTATTTTCTTTTTCTTCTTGGATAGTCATTGTTCTATGTCATCAAGGTAGTTGAAAAGAAGGGTAGATTGATATAATAAACATCATTTTATATTTTTTCTCTTACTGTTGTTGATGATGCTTTGTCATGTATGAAGCTTAATTAATCAAGTTACCTCAGGAATATTTAGTTGTAAACTAGACATGTTACTTACATCAAAGGGGAAAGCAAACATTGGAATCATGGGACCAGTTACTTGCACCCAAAAAAGAGAAGGGAAAATTGTGCAGCATCATTTGCAATGTACATCAAACAAAAACTATGGACAATATACCAAAAATGGAAATGAATATAGAATCTAAGAAGATTAAACTCTATCTTTTATCTTACTTCCAAATCACAAAAATTGAACTGCTACATTTGTTTCCATCAAAGTGTCATAAAGAAAGTTGGTAATTCAATCCATAGAAGCCTTTGCTCATCAGAATCGTAGCAGGTTTGATGCAATAAAAAAAAAAAAAAAAAAGAGAATCCCACCATGCTGGGTCAAGTAATATGCACTAAATAAAATATATCTTTTCGGTATGAGTGCGAAAATTAGTCTTCACGATTTTTTATTTTTTTTTAAGATACGTCTCATGCAAGAGAGTGAAAATTCATTAAACATTAGCTCCTCTTTATTAGTTGCAAAACCTTTGGTATGAACCATGTGGTATCATTACTTTCGCATTTGGTTAATTAGCCTCAATCTATCCAGGGCTTCATGTTGTTATTATCACTTTATTTTCCTCTCCAATAATAGATATGTCAAAATAAGGATTCCATCATCTGCAAAGACTTTTTATGATTTTAAACAAGGATATAAGAAAAGGAACATCTTCATCATATCATACTACCGTCTTCTTTTTAGGTTATATTTGGTATTATTAGATGTCCTAGGTTGTTTCATGTTGGAAAGCAGGAAATTCTTCAACATGAGAAAATACTCTCAAGTATGATGGATTGAAAAGAAGAGAATATAGAATAGAGTTTCAGATTTTTGCTTTAGTGTTAAGGACGCTTTGCTACATTTATAGTTTAATCTATTAAACAACTGGGATTGGTAACAGTTGGTTGCTCGCTTTGTACGTTTTTTTTAAAGGAATTACAAAATCAAATCCAACTGCATTTATTACAAGCTAAGTGCTACATAATACACACTGCAAACTTGCATATTGTACATTGAAGCTTCCGAACAATAAGCGATGTATATTTTTTTATTTTGTTTGAATGAGTGTTGAATAAATATGTTAGTGCAGTTGAATAGAATTTTTTTTGGATAGTAAGTAGATTTCAGTTTTTACAAATTATTAGTATAAAAAACATTTATACTATCAACAATCATTAATTGTTAGTTTGACAATTTTGTTAGTGGAAGCTATTCGAATCCACAAGTTCTTCCTCTTTCCTTCTCCCTTTAAAATCAAACCAACCTTATAACTTCAATCATGCATGTTGGGATGACTTTTAAGAAAGTTATCTAAAAATTAACAAATTATTTGTGATAGTTTGTGATTGGGTAAAAGTATAATAACGCATTACAATGTCAATGCATATACTATTTACTTCGATGAACACATCATAAACAGCTTTTTGTTCAACCTCTCCATAAAAACAGTTTCCGAGCTTCTGCTTTGATGATGGGCATTCATATGAACTTTCCCGTTCATTACGCATAAACTAATTGCTTCAGAAGAAGTGAGTCATGCGACATTGGATGAAAAACCAAAAACGCATTTAATTGATCCAGCATTTGGCTCATTTTTTATTTGGACATGTATTCTATGGGCTCTATCAGTTTAGTACCATATGGGCTCTATCAGTTTAGTACCAGATTTCGAAAGATAAGTTTTTTTTTTTTTTTTTATGAAAACATAATAAAAAGAATAATCAATTTTCTTCCAAGAAAAACGCAAATACAACAGCACCAACTGAAAGATTTTTATTTTAGTACCATTACCATAGCACTTATAGAAACAATGAGTTTGTTCCCTGCTCCCTAGTATAAACTAAAACATGTTGGAATCAAACGAATTATTTTCCAGCTTACCAAGCCTATACAAATTTCTTTTCTTTGGATCCTCCACATGCAAAGGCACAATAGATCCAAAACATAGACAAGTTGACAATAAACTAATCTCCACCAAAGAATTAAAAAGACTTTGCTTATAAAGTAAATATCCATTAAAAACAAAAGTCAACTCTCAAAGTGATAGGGAGATAATTATGACCCATCAGGATAGGCCCAAAAGGAAGATTATTCCCCCAAAATATCTGATAGATTATGTCTGATATAGCATATCTATTTCTGTTAGAGGGGTGTGTGCTGGCATGAGGACATTGGCTAGCCAAAGATACCTTTTGTCTGCCATCATTTCTGTTATTTCTAAATTCTGTTATTTGCATTTTGAAATTCTATAAAAGTAGGAACCATGTAATGAATTGGCAGAATGAAATAAACACCTCTTTTCTTACCTTGTTCTCTGAGGAGATCCCTAGTTCTCGAATTCTAGGCATTGTTAGTATTCATAACACAAAGCTAGCAATCTTAGCAGAACAAAGATGAATCTCAATGTACATGATGATGAGTTAGTGATTGAAATGGAGGAAGCACCCAGTTTTGCTTCATCTCTACTAGTCCCCAATGTTCAAGAAATGGTAAGAAATAACCCTTTGCAGGTTCCTGAAAGATATACGAGGAGTCAAGAAGAGTTGGTGAAAGTCAACCATATGCCTCACCTTTCATCTGAGGTCCCTGTTATTGATTTAGCACTGCTTTCAAATGGAAACAAAGAGGAGTTGTTGAAATTGGACCTAGCATGCAAAGAGTGGGGTTTCTTTCAGGTAATTCTTTACCAACAGAATTGTCAAATTACATTTACATACAAAAGTAGACAAACAGAAACCTGCACAAAGAAGAAGAGCACTTCTACTACATAGAAAGAAAAGTATAGTTCTCAGTAATACATTGACTGTTAGAGATACCATATATAAAACCATTCATGTATCTTCATTTAAACAACTCAAGCTTTTAGTATAATTAATTCATGAGATAGTATTACTGTACTAGGATGGTTTAGAGCATCTTTAGCCACAAACCACAGGAGTAAGGATATTGAGCTCAAGATCTGATCTTTAACAGATCTTTCAATAAAGGATGAGGCTAGATCTCCAACATGGAAAATGAGATCTTCTACAATATCCATGAGATCTGCACATTGATAATAAAAAAAAATTATACTCTCTCCCTAATAGCAAACATGGTAGGAAAAACTGTCCAACAAAAGGAGATGAAGAAGAAGAAAGGAAAACATACCAACAAAAAAAAAAAAAAACAAAAAATTGACATACTGGCGGAGGGGGGGTCGCACGGAGGTTCGGAAGGGGGAAGGGGGTGGATCGCGAAAGAAGGGAAGGGGGTGGGTGAGAATAAAGAAGAAGAAGGAGAACGTGGGAGAGAGAATAAAGGGGAATGAGAAAAGAAAAAAGAAGAAAAGGAGAACGTGTGAGAAGAGGGAGGAAGGAGAAAAGAATTGTGAGTGTACTGTATTCTCTAAAGTAAATCTCCTCACTCTAGAAGAGCCAATAATATAATATAAAACCATCATGTATCTTTACCTTGAAATGAATTGTCTGCATTAAGCAGTTATATGATTTATGAATCTAGACCATTGGATAAAGATAGGATAGTTTGCATTTAAACTTTGTGGTTTAAGTCAGATTTATGTAGATAAAATACGAAATATCACTTGATCTTCATCCAACAGTTTTAATTGATTGACTGTGTGAATGTGTGAACTTCCTGAGGAATCCGGATTTGTCTTTAACCTAATAGGTTAAACCTTTGGGATAGTTAGCTCATGACATTGATATCCTTGCAAAAGTGAGGTGTTTGCTTGGTTTTCATCAAATGTTGTTTGTGGTTGCAGATAGTAAATCATGGTGTTGAAGAGCACCTGTGGAAAATGAAGGATGCATCATCTGAGTTCCAATAGAAGAGAAGAACAAGTATGCATCGGCCTCAAATGACACACATGGTTATGGTCAGGCTTATGTAGTTTTTGAGGAGTAGACATGGCAACTTGACCCGCACCCGTGGGCATCCGTCCGAACCCGCCCCGATGTCAATGGGGAAAAACCAAGTTGACCGGTTTCGGGTTCGGGTTCGGTTTTTCCCCGCCTGTGAATTCGGGGGCGGGGGCGGTTTTGGTAATGCTGATAACCGCCCCGCCCCGCCCTCGCCCCCGCCATGCTATATTTAATTATTTACAAAAATATTTTTATATATTTGGAATACCTTGGGATAAAAGCTTAATTTTATTCAAGAATTAAGAGTATAACTAATTTTATTTTCCAACAATAAACATCTAATGTTGAAATTTTATTGTAATTACATACATTTGAGACTTAGCGCGATGAAATTTTATGTTATGATTGTTGTTTAAAATTAATTTTTTAATAGTAATTTTTAAGTGTTCAGGGGCGGGGCGGGGGCGGGGAAAACCGACCCCCGTCGGGGGCGGGGGCGGGGGCAATTGTTTGAGCCCCGCCGGTTTTGGGGGCGGGGGCGGGGGTGGTTTTGAGGGGCAGGGGCGGGGGTGGTATAAGTAAAAACCGCCCCCGACCCGCCCCGTTGCCATGTCTATTAAGGAGCAGATACTAGACTGGTCAGATGCATTGATGTTAATCACGTACCCCACCCGGTACAGGAAGCTTCAATTTTGACCTAAAACTCCAAAGGGATTCAAGTAGGTACTCCTCACAATTAAAAATTATATACATAACACAACTTTTGATTTGTTAATAAAATTCATCTACTGATGTAGGAGTAGGGATATAATAGATGCATATACACGTGAAGTTAGACGAGTTGGTGAGGAACTGATTATTTCATTATCAGTGATTATGGGGATGCAGAAGCATGTTCTTCTTGACTACATAAAGAGTAGCTTCAAGCTTTACGTGTGAACTATTACCCTCCTTGCAGCACACCTGAGCAAGTACTGGGTTTGAGTCCACACTCTGACACAAGCACCATCACCTTGTTTATGCAAGATGATGGTGTAACTGGCTTAGAAATTCAACACCAAGGAGGATGGGTGCCGGTGACCCCAATTGTAACGCCTCCTTTTTACTCTCTCGTGCTTGGTTGATTTTATATGAAATCTCGTGTCAACTTTGTATTAAAATGACATTAGTTATAAATTTTACGGAAATTCTTTTTCACCTTGCTTGCAATTTGTATGATTCGTTCGTTACGTAAACGATTCTTCCTCACCACGGTTCAATTATAAAAAATACAGTCCATGATACAGTCCCAAATACAGTATCCAAAATAATATACAGACTATCTAACACGAATACATTCCACAGAAATTTACAAAGCACAGCATACAGTCCATCAAAACTTCTTCATCATCCTTCTTCAATATCATCTACAGCTTATGCTT